>CAHIKZ030004635.1:2935000-3042500 GCA_903632075.3 Acanthosepion pharaonis | reverse complement strand
GTGTATGCGTCACTGGGATGCAGTTGAAACTAAAATAATTATTATTTTGATTTTGTTATATTAAGCTTAGACAGGAACGGTGCCACAACTTGCAAAGACCTAGTGAGAATCGTACTCACTATTAATGTCTTACAAGTGTAGATGTGAAAATATCTCAGCTCGGTCTACATTCTGAAACCGGACGAAATATCTGAACATTTAAGGAATCCGTTTTTGGTCGGGCCAAATTGCGGTCCGAACGACTTCACAAATCAGTATGTTTATGGGCAAACATCAAAGCGTGCCAGGCCGAGAATTTTTCAACACCTCCTCGTATATAGCTCTAAAATTTATTTTGTTACACACACACACAAACACACACACACACACACACACACACACACACACACACACACACACACACACAAACACACACACACAGGGCGGTTGGTCAAAAATAAATAAATATATGTAAAAAGATTACAAGTTTCTGAGATTTTATTTCTCAATAATTTTATCCAATTTTTGGCATCCTCTTCCTGGTACCCGGCAACAAGGACTCTGATTGGGAGATTGGATGTTTTGAGGATCGTGGAACCACATTTGAATTGATGTTGTTCCCAGCTCCACCATGATCTGGGGTGGTAGCACCTGTTAGGGCCCCAGCTATGGGCAAATAGTGAAATCCCAAACAAAACCTTATGAAAGTGTAAAAATAAACTTTTATAGTAAAAATATCAGCAATACATTTTTATGTAAAAAAATCAAAATAAAATTAGCAACAATACATTTTTAAAGCAACATGACCAACAATACATTTTATCTGTAGTTGAAGGCATACAATTGCATTCAATAATTTACATATTAGCATTGCATGACCCATGGAAATTGTTATATCGCTAAACATCATCAACCAAGCAAACAACGAACATTAAAGATCACTTTTATGACATTAATCCACATAATATCCTGAAAGAAATCAAACTGTATTCCAAAATATAACTTCATATTTTTATTATTATTTCAAAGCTCCCAAGAAGAAATTAAATTTTGGCATTAAATAACCCATGAAGAAGTTAATATGCCGTGAAAAAATCAACCAGCCAATTAACCGTTATAGAAAGACATTTCTATGAAAAATAGTAAAACGTTTTCTAATTTACTGAATTTTAGGCATATTTATATTATCCTAATGTATTTGGCAAAGGGTTTTTAAGGCATGTAAAAGTGCCAGTACTATACTGAGTACTGTACCCAAATGGACCAACGCTGACCAACATTTAATTTGAAATACATTTCATTCACATAATTAATCGTTCATATATGTATATATATATATATATATATATATATATATATATATATATATATATATATATATGTGTGTGTGTGTGTGTATTAAAGCAGAATCATCAGCAATACATTTTAACTGTAGCTAAAGGCATACAATTGCATTCAAAATATATTTAGCTGAAGCCATATAATTATTCAAATTATTTAGATTAAATACCTCGTCGTGGTTGATAAGCAACTAAACAAAATCAACCAAACTACCAACATGAAAAAAACTCTTTCATGGCATTAATCTTTATAATATCCTACAATTTCTTAAAGAAATCAAGGTGTATTCAAATATAACTTCAACAAAATTACAAAATAAAACACACATATCACTGCCTCTAATAATCATGTCCACAAAACATGTATATGCACAAAAGCTGAGTATCATCTACCATGTATCCAATTGTGAAAGCAGAATAACATATATTTTTATTGGTTTAAAGCTCCCAAGAAAAATTAAATTTTGGCATTGAATGACCGATAAAGAGTTGATATACCGTTAAACAAGCAACAACAACAACAATTTATAGGTGCAGCTATTGGGCGGGGCGTCTGCTCGTTTCCTCACAATGTTTCCACAGAGATTTAGCATAGAGGACAACGGAGATGATGCAGACAGACGGTGCAGTGTCTTTATTTAGAGAAATAATATTGTGCTGTTGACAGTTCCGACACTGACTATTTTTTTCATTCAAGGACACGTCTTACAGCGACTAATTTTATTCATTATTCTGGCTGGAGTCATACAGACAACGTGTGAGTCTTGACTTGATCACGAAATGTGCGTGAACGTTTTCATTCGTGTGCAGAAATATTTATTTTAGTATCGGCAACAAGTGAGGATATTTTCACGTCAATTCTCTAAAAGAACTGGATAGATTGATTTGGTTTTTTGCGGCTTGTCAACCTTTTCCAGGTTATTTAAAGCCAGAAAATATTTTAGATAGCAAGAATTTTTTTTCAAGATAACAATACTTTACTGATACAGGTTTTATTAATTAATCCACAACCGGGGGAGGGGGAAGTGGTGAATTCATACTTTTCCTAAGGGTACTTGCACGTAAGTGAATATAACGAATTCGGCTGGAATTGGTACTCACCTCTGCGATTTTCAATTCCGAGCCATTATCCAGTAAACCACCTGCACATCCAACCTGGTATTCTCAAGCGGTCATCCATCGAAGTACTGACCAAGCTTGAAGTTGCTTAACGTTGATGATCGTACAAGAACCGGTGTTTCAACCTGATATGGCCGTAAGCCATAAAAGAACTAGAATCTGAAACAGTATTACTAATACACACACACACACACACACACACACACACACACACACACACACACACACACACACACAGGGCGGTTGGTCAAAAATAAATAAATATATATAAAAAAATTAGGAGTTCCTGAGATTCTATTTCTCAATAATTTTATCCAATTTTTGGCATCCTCTTCCTGGTACCCGGCAACAAGGACTCTGATTGGGAGATTGGATGTTTTGAGAATCGTGGAACAACATTTGAATTGATGTTGTTCCCAGCTCCACCATGATCTGGGGTGGTAGCACCTGTTAGGGCCCCAGCTATGGGCAAATAGTGAAATCCCAAACAAAACCTTATGATAGTGTAAAAATAAACTTTTATAGTAAAAATATCAGCAATACATTTTTATGTAAAAAAATCAAAATAAAATTAGCAACAATACATTTTTAAAGCAACATGACCAACAATACATTTTATCTGTAGTTGAAGGCATACAATTGCAATCAATTATTTACATTTTAGCATTGAATGACCCATGGAAATTGTTATATCGCTAAACATCATCAACCAAGCAAACAACGAACATTAAAGATCACTTTTATGACATTAATCCATATAATATCCTACAATTTCTGAAAGAAATCAAACTGTATTCCAAAATATAACTTCATATTTTTATTATTACTTCAAAGCTCCCAAGAAGAAATTACATTTTGGCATTAAATAACCCATGAAGAAGTTAATATGCCGTGAAAAAATTAACCAGCCAAACAACAGTTATAGAAATTTCTATGAAAAATAGTAAAACGTTTTCTAATTTACCGAATTTTAGTACTTTATATTATCTTAATGTATTGGGCAAAGGGTTTTAAGGCATGTAAAAGTGTCAGTACTATACTGAGTACTGTACCCAAATGGACCAACGCTGACCAACATTTAATTTGAAATACAGTTCATTCACATAATTAATCATATATTAATATATATATTATATATATATATGTGTGTGTGTGTGTGTGTTAAAAAGCAGAATCATCAACAATACATTTTAACTGTAGCTAAAAAGCATACAATTGCATTCAAAATATATTTAGCTGAAGCCATATAATTATTCAAATTATTTAGATTAAATACCTCGTCGTGGTTGATAAGCAACTAAACAAAATCAACCAAACTACCAACATGAAAAAAACTCTTTCATGGCATTAATCTTTATAATATCCTACAATTTCTTAAAGAAATCAAGGTGTATTCCAAAATATAACTTCAACAAAATTACAAAATAAAACACACATATCACTGCCTCTAATAATCATGTCCACACAAACATGTATATGCACAAAAGCTGAGTATCATCTACCATGTATCCAATTGTGAAAGCAGAATAACATATATTTTTATTGGTTTAAAGCTCCCAAGAAAAATTAAATTTTGGCATTAAATGACCCATAAAGAGTTGATATACCGTTAAACAAGCAACAACAACAACAATTTATAGGTGCAGCTATTGGGCGGGGCGTCTGCTCGTTTCCTCACAATGTTTCCACAGAGATTTAGCATAGAGGACAACGGAGACGATGCAGACAGACGGTGCAGTGTCTTTATTTAGAGAAATAATATTGTGCTGTTGACAGTTCCGACACTGACTATTTTTTTCATTCGAGGACACGTCTTACAGCGACTAATTTTATTCATTATTCTGGCTGGAGTCATACAGACAACGTGTGAGTCTTGACTTGATCACGAAATGTGCGTGAACGTTTTCATTCGTGTGCAGAAATATTTATTTTAGTATCGGCAACAAGTGAGGATATTTTCACGTCAATTCTCTAAAGAACTGGATAGATTGATTTGGTTTTTGCGGCTTGTCAACCTTTTCCAGGTTATTTAAAGCCAGATAATATTTTAGATAGCAAGAATTTTTTTTTTTTCAAGATAACAATACTTTACTGATACAGGTTTTATTAATTAATCCACAACCGGGGAGGGGGAAGTGGTGAATTCATACTTTTTTCTAAGGGTACTTGCACGTAAGTGAATATAACGAATACGGCTGGAATTGGTACTCACCTCTGCGATTTTCAATTCCGAGCCATTATCCAGTAAACCACCTGCACATCCAACCTGGTATTCTCAAGCGGTCATCCATTGAAGTACTGACCAAGCTTGAAGTTGCTTAACGTTGATGATCGTACAAGAACCAGTGTTTCAACCTGATATGGCCGTAAGCCATAAAAGAATTGGAATCTGAAACAGTATTACTAATACACACACACACAACACACACACACGCGCGCGCGCACACACACACACACATATATATTTATATATATGCAAGTACAAGATTGGTGTATACGGAATAAGTTCTAATAACCAAAAAATACTATTCTTAAAAGTGTGCTCAATACAAAGTAGATCAAATATAAATTATTCGAAAATTATAACGTCAATATATTATAAAATAACCACAAAAATAGTAATTTTATTTCAACTTAAATGCCGCCCTATATATATATATATATATATATATATATATATATATATATATATATTTAAACTAGCTCCTGTGGAAAGCTCTTAATTGGGCTTTCACCACACCAGGTAGAAAGAAGTAGATGTGATAGGCAACAATAAACTACAGAACTTAAAATTGATCGCTGCATTTCAGAATTGCATTAATATTTATGCTTACTTTTTAAAAGTTCAACGATAATTCTTCTGCTGCCACCTAATTTAAACTAAGTTTGATGTACGTAGGTCCTTACTTTCTGTACAAACAATTACTTTTATTTCATGAGTGTCTTTCGCTGGATTTCGCCATTAATTTCGATGATTCTCAAATGTATTTCTAAGTTAAAATTTTTTATCGTACAAAAAATTCGTCATAAAAAATTACGTAAAAAATGAAAACTTTGGAATCCAGAATTTCAGAATTGCTGGCCGGGATACACTCTGGAATGTTTTTAATTTGCTCACGGAGTCGGCCTGATTCCAAAAGGGTATGATATATTGAGCTAGCCTCTCAGAGTAAAGTTGAAAAGACGGACAATTTTATTTTGAAACATTGTAATTTGAGTATTTTTTCATTTGAACATGAGCTGTTGAAAAATAGAGTTGTGTCCCTTCACACTTTTTTCTCAGTAGAAGCCAAAATGGCGGAATCCAAAACAATCACATTATATAGATATATACTGATTCACATTATTATAGTGAATAGGCGCCCCCACTATTTTTATTAAACAGCATGTATTACGTTTATTGGACTGTGATATATATATATATATATATATATATATATATATATATATATATATATATATATATATATATATATATATACAGTAACTATAATAATATAAGAAAAAGAAACAACAAAGCAATAATATGTGTTTTACTTAAAAAGTAATGCATGATTAGCAGTGAATTTTTTATGAATAAAGATTAGGATGTAATTTGTTGTTTCCGTTCATTATATTATGGCCTTACCTATATATATATATATATATATATATATATATATATATATATATATATATATATATATATATCACAATCCGATAAACATTATCCATCTATATATGACATATATATATATATATATATATATATATATATATATATATATATAGTTGGATTGATGTGAGTTTGTGACTCTGGGTTTCACGCTATTTGCAATCGCTAATAGCATGAAACCCAGGTCACAAACTCACATCAATCCAACTAAATATAAAATACTCTATCACTGATATTGAGTGATTTCAATAAGTACCACGCATACATAATATATAAATAATATATATAAATATATATATATATATATACACACACATACACACATACACATTTTATATATATATATATATACACACACACACACATTATATATATACACATACATTATATATATATATATACACATACAAATTTTTATATATATACACACATACACATTTAATATATATCTATAAATATATATATATACACATATACATCATATATATGTGTGTATATATATATATATACACACATTATATATATATATATATATATATACACATACAACTTATATATACATACATTTTATATATATATATACACACATACATTATATATATATATATATATATATATATATATATATATATATATATAATAATAATGTACCAGTGCCATCAAAATGATGGCAATTGTTATAAAGTTTTAATAGTGAGACGCTGTGAGATAAAAGTTTTCAAACAATGTATTGAGATTCACTAAAGCGGAGGTACCAAATTCCTAGCTGAAATAGACGCCAATGAACCGTTTAATTAACCCATTATAGATTTTACACGCTCACTTGGTATCTACAAATTATTGATTACTCCTCTTATATTATTTTTGCTCAATATCTTTTTATGTTAAACTTTTTATGTATTTAATATAACAGTAAAATCGAAATATCTCTCGAAAGAAAAAGATTAGCAACGGAATGACAAACATGGCGACGACAAAACCTATTTCAAGTCCAAGTTCAAGCAAGATGATCACTTAACATATAAAGGCTTCCGGCTGACTCACATGAAAGGCTTGAACAACTAAAATTGAAATCTACCAAATGCAGGATCTGATTAATTAATCGGTTCATTTTTACTTGGGTATTAATTTTATTTAAATGCAGATATACAAATAAAATATTTATTTGTAGAGATTATTATTTATTTTATAAAATATTTATTTGTATAGATCATTAAAACGACTAAGAGAAGTAAGTACTCATAAATTTACTATCTTAATTTGATTTAATACACTTCCCACTACAGATGGGACAGGAATTGTATAAATGAATACACAGATAATTATTATATAGTTTAATGTGTATGTGTGTGTGAGAGGGAGAGCGAGAGCGAGAGAGAGAGAGAGAGAGAGAGAGAGAGAGAGAGAGAGAGAGAGAGAGAGAGAGAGAGAGCGAGAGAGCGAGAGAGAGAGCGAGAGAGCGAGAGAGAGAGCGTGAGAGAGAGAGTGAGAGAGAGAGTGAGAGAGAGAGTGAGAGAGAGAAAGAGAAACTTCCTTTCGTATTTAGTTTAAAGATTGTATTGGTCATCCATTCACCTTCTCTCACCCCCTAATGTACTCTGATCCGTTGTGTCATTCTTTGAATGGCGTCACTATCAGTGATTCTGCACCATATCTGACCAACTGATGAGGCTCATCAATCTCTCACTCCCAAGGTACTGTAAACCAGCTGAAGTGGTCGGCTTCTCTGCGCTCTTTGTCCTGACTTACCTTATTCATACAGCATACTCAATGCTTTCTCTTCATTCGCAAAATATACTGCCTCCAAAGTTAGTAGGTGTCTTCGGACATAGTCACTACTGTTTCATTCCCGTCCATAAATATGCAAGTAATTCTCTTAGTATTTCCTTTTGCGAACTTTATCCGTAGAAAAAAAATCAGTTCCTCCCTAGAAGGCTAAATATTGCATGTGGATAGTTAATGAGTTCAGTCAATACACAAAAATAGAAAGAGGGGGAAGAAAAAAATGGATACGTTTTCCCAGCGGATTTCTTGAATCTATGCAGTGAGACGATCTGAAGAGAACTAGGTATCCTACCAGGATTTAATACTGATGGCCAAGATATACAGATATTGTATGGACGGCCGACTAAAAAGGAACATTGCAAGAACTCTTAAACTGGGTAGCGAGGGAAATGGGGAAGAAAATACTAGCCATTAATTATAAGAAGATCGAATGTATGGTCGTCATCATTAGAGGCAGCGAAAGATGTGAGCCACGAATTGAAGGACATCAGAATCAACCATGACCAGAAATTTAACTATTTGGTTCATGTAGTAATAATGGACAATGTGGCACAGAAATCAGAAGTTGCATCGAAATAGCGAAATATGTATTCCAGAAACTAAGCAAAGTTCTAAATTTTAATAAGAAACCATACCTATTCTCCTATACGACAGTGAATGCTGGACAATTTCTTTATAGAGGAAGAAGAGACATGAAGCGAGGGAGATTTGATTTTATGGCCGGATGCGGAACATGGGAGTCTTGAAGAGGTTTAAAAATGGAAACCAGAAAGTCATATTTAAATCAGAAAGAGATAGATGAAATTTTGGGGTTATATTAAGAGGAAGGACGGTTTGGAAAATTTGATACTCACATGACTTTTTGAGTGAAGCAAGAAGTAACCTAACACTAGTGGATGGCAAAGCAGAGACAATGAGGATAGTAAAGAGTCGAACGTTGCTTAAATCTACAAGAGACAGGAAATTGTGGAGAACCATGATCGCCCACATCCTGAAGGCAGACGGCACATATATAATGATGTGTATCTATGCATTTAAACCCTTATTCCAAGTTACAAACCTTATGAATTAATTGGAAGCGTGCTCATTTCTTTATGGAAACATGTTGATAGCATGGACAGTGTCTAAACAAAGCCACGTGTGAAAGAATGTCGGAAAAAGGTATGAAAGGATTAGTAAAAAAATAAACATTACTCGTGTGCTGTGTCCACTCAGAGCATGGAAGAATATGGCTCTCCACAACTTCTTGTCTTTTGTATCTGTTAATAAATTCCGTCTTTCTGTCATTTCTCCTAATCTCTGTTCTGCCATCTATTTACTCAGACACACTATGTTCTGCGTTGTGTTTCTCTGTCATTTTTGCTTTCAATCTGTCCTGTGAGTATCAAATTTTCCAAGCCCTCTTTCCTCATTATGTACTCTAGAAACCTCAATTGTCTCTTCGTGATGTTTCCTTTTTGTTTCCATTTTCTAAAATTGTTTTTTACATCTTCGGTCCAATCCATGGTAACCTCAGCATCCTTCTGTAGAACCACATTTCTACTGCTTCATGTATCTTCTTGAACTTTAATGGGATTTTTCCAGCACTCACTGCCATACAGGGGGGGGGCAGATATTACGTAACAGTTTGGTATTCTTTTTCTTGTTTCCAGCGTAGTTTTTTTTCTCCCTATTAGTAATCTGCTAAGCTTTCGGAAAATAAAAAGCTAGATTTTAATAGTTGATAAAGTGAAATATGTCACTTATAAAAAAAAGAAAATACTGTTAAAATTAGTAAAATGCTCATAGTCGTAGTTTGGTATCAGCTACAAAAAAGAATGTGTCGTGATATAAGCTTAAATGGTCACGTCTTCTTTCTGAATAGTTTTCGAAATTGAATGTTCGAAAAGTACTATTTATACTGCCATAAAGATACGCTGTATGAGTGATGACTCTTTGAATTTACGCAGAACTGAACAACGATCAATAAAGTTGGATACTTACATTCAGCTGGGCAAAGACAGTATGTAAAAATTTGGATAAGAAGATAGATATTACAACGCTACAAAATCATTTATAGAAATTTGAGTTCAGGGGATGCGTCATCAGCTGATATGTCCTGGAAAGGGATATATTTGTTCGAAGTAGCAAAGTGGTGTTGGACTACTGTAACCGGGTAGGATAATCTAGCAGGTAGCCGTAATGGACTGGTCCTCGTCGTAGAGGTAGGCAATAAGCATAGGCAATAGGCGAAAACAATAGGCGTCGTCCCTGTACCTCCACATCAGTCTGTATTTATGGCTGACACCAGCCAATCACATTACTGTGAGGGGGAACCCAGGTGTATGTATATTCATTACATCATCTACCAAAATTAACTTCTTCTTTGTACCGAGCCCCTTCGGGAAATGAGAGATCATGACCCCATCAACTTTCTATTTTCTTTATAGTTTTTAGCAAGGTTTGTCTTTGTGCCATCGTTCTCACTCCTTGATCTGTCATCCATTTACATAATCTTGTTAGGTAACTTACATGCTACCGTCCTTGGCATGACGATAAACTACATCCGCGTCCTAAGACGATAAATTACATCCGACAGCAAGGCCTTTGATCAGGGGATTTTGAGAAGCATAGAAGCACCTCTTAATTGTTGGTGTTTTCAGGTCCACCCTGACACGGATGGATAGCACCTGTCAGGGTCCCAGCTATGGACAAAAAGTTACCCCCCCCCCACCAAAAAAAAAGGGTCAAAACACTATGAAAGTATAAAAATAGGTTTCAGTACCAGCAATACATTTTTGTGAAAATTATTACCAGCAGTACATTTTTAAAAAGAAAAATATTACCAGCAATACATTTTTGGAAAAAAAAAGATTATTACCAGCAATATTTTTGAATACATTTTTGAAAAAATATTACCAACAATACATGTTTGGAAAAAAATATTACCACCAATAAAAATATCGTCGGCATTAAATAACCCATTGAAGTTGATATGCTGTAAAACAAAACAAATTTACATGCTGTTTTTCTCTGTTCATCTTACATTCACTGTGTCCTGTTAGTATCAAATTTTCCGAGCCTACTTTCCTTAAAAACCTAGAAATTTAACTGTGTCTTTCTCATTCTAAGTATAAGCGTCTTTTCTGTTTCCTTTTTAGTTCAATACTTCAATATTCATGTTTCTTAATAATTTGCTTCGTCTTTGGAAGACATGTTCATCTATTCCTATGTTTCTTCGGATTTTGGTGTCACATTTTCCATCTTATGTTAAAACACTTCTCAGATATTTAATTTTTCGCATTTGCTTGATTGTGGCGTCTCCAATCTGTAGGGCTGTTCCTCTTGCTGACGACTAGAAATTCTTTCTTCTTACAATTGATGCTTGTCTTTTCTACTAAGTTTCGTTTACCATCCTCTCTAAGGGTTCTTAATAGTTTAGTTTCTGTGTCTTTTAACAACACTGTGTCATCTGTATATTTAAGATTGTCCGCTAAAACTTGGCAAAACTTCTAGTTCATTCAGGATCGCCTTGCTGTAAAAGTTGAATAAGCATTTCCTAACTACCTTACTTACACCCTTGTGCAAATTAATTGAAACAACCGCTTTGGTTTCCTTTCTTTCATCATACGGTCATTTTTAGACCCACTGGAGTGACAGGGTGTGATCGATTTCTATTTTTTCCTCAGATTAGGTCATTTGCAGTGGTATGCAGTAATATGAATCTATTTTCAGGGTGTATGATGAAATTTGTTTGGCCTTGAAAAATATTGCGTCATCCATGTTTGCATTAGATTTTCATCACCCCAAACACTGTTGTTTCGACTGTCGATTGGTTGTCTTATGGCCATTGTATGTAATGGATGTTGCTCCAAGGCAGCATACGAAAATGATAACGCTGCATGAATACAATGGCAAGCTTTACCAGCGAGCAAATCAAAGTACTATCGACTGGCCCGGAAACTCTCCTAATTTAAATCCAATTGAGAATCTGCAAGGAACGACTTCTTGGAATGGATATACGAAGTACTAACATGTGTACTGGGTCATGTTTCATTGGAAAAATACGATAAAAAAGTAAATAATAACGGTATTATTCGTTTTGTTTCAATTCATTTGAACAAGGGTGTATTAAAAAATTAAATTAAAAATAAAATCATGAATTGTCGAAATATTTCCTGAGAAAAATCTGTTTTTGAGAATTTTTGTAATTCATTTTGAAAAAGATTGTATCTAACTTAGTCTAGATGCATTATTTTCTTTTCTCTTGAATCTCTTACCGGTGTCAGATGAGTGTTTTATCTATCATACGGCAGACATTTCATGATACTTTCACAAGATATTTTTCCAAGATCAGAATCATATTATTTCGACTCATTTTTGGAATTGTTGCAAATTCAATTCGATTTCAGAAAATCTCCCCGCCTTCTATGAAATGTTTTTTTTTATACATACGCACGCTTTTATAAAATAAGATTATTATGCATTTTTGCAAGATGGAAAAATAAAGCCCCTTTCCCTGACTGCTGTTGTAGGCAAACGAAAACACAATGAAGCTGTGAGACCATGACACGTGTCTCGGTGGTATGACGTTATATTTCCGCGTACCTGTCGTTGCTATGAAAACTGAATATTTGAAAAGAATTTAAATTTATAATTTTCGACTATGAATGAAATTTATTTGTTACATAAACAAGAGGTTGCAATTATTAAACAGTGCTAATCAAAACCGTGTTAAGTGAGATGGTGCTGCATATTTGAGGTTACGACGAAAAATGGGCAAACTTTCGAAAGTGCCAAGAACATTAAGATGGTACAGGTGGCGGATTTAAAAAAAAATGGCGGCAAGGATATCTTTTATAATTTCACCTTTGTCCATCGGGGTGACATCTCAGTCTATCTATCTATCTATCTATCTATCTATCTATATATCTATCTCTTTCTGATCATATCTATCTATTCCAGTCTGTTCATATCTATCTATCTATCTATCTATCTATCTATCTATCTATCTATCTATCTATTCCAGTCTGTTCATATCTATCTATCTATCTATCTATCTATCTATCTATCTATCTATCTATCTATTCCAGTCTGTTCGTATCTATCTATCTATCTATCTATCTATCTATCTATCTCTTTCTGCTCCAGTCTGTTCGTTATCTATCCCAGTCTGTTCTATATCTATCTATCTATCTATCTATCTATCTCTTTCTGCTCATATCTATCTATCCCATCTGTTCGTATCTATCCCAGTCTATCTTCATCTATCTATCTATCTATCTATCTATTCCATCTGTCTATCTATCTATCTATCTATCTATCTATCTATCTATCTATCTTCTCTATCATATCTATCTATCCCTTTTCTGTCATCTATCTATCCCATCTATCTATCTATCTATCTATCTATCTATCTATCTATCTATCTATCTATCTATCTAGTCTGTTCTATTCCATCTGTTCGTATCTATCTATCTATCTATCTATCTATCTATCTATCTATCTATCCTTTTTGATCATTTCTCTCCCTCTCCATCTCTTTCTTTTCATACTATCTATCTATCTATCTATCTATCTATCTATCTATCTATCTATCTAACGTACATGAGCTATACACGAAACTTTCGTCATGAAATACATAGAACTATCTATAAGAATAAAACAAAATAATAGCTTATCGTGTGTCTGAATTAATTATATATGCGGACAACCCCGCACAATGTTCATTTATAAATTTGTTTATTCATGCTCATCTCCTCGTGATGGTTATTTTCTGATGTTTTTTAAATGCTGAGAACTGATATAATTTTGCTAGCAATTGTTTGTGGTCGATAAAATCTTTACAATTTTGTATCAGAGTCGATTGTCGGTTGCGTCTTAATGTTACCGTAGAAATGTTTGAATGACAACATACGAAACTCAGATTTTCATTACATCTTTTCGTTTGAAATATAACAAGAGCCACAGGGAGTCAACATGAGAAGCGATAGAGTTGTAGTTAGCTAATTTGAAAAGCGTTGACTTGGAGACGATGCATCACAATAGCAAATAGTTTAACTCAAAAATTTCACGCGTGTTGACAGCTAAGGTATTATTTGTGAGTATTAGCGGCTTTACTGTAGACACTGTAACTATTAAAATCGGTTTTAAAGTTGTAATGATATTTTTTAAGTAATGAAAGAAAGAAATTATTGTTTCATGAGCTGAATTTTGTCGTCTTGCTTTTTTCCCATGATTTTGTGAGCGGTGATTAGGTTAGGAGAATCTTGCTTTAAACAACACAACAATTAAATTGGATATTTTTGAAAATCCCTCAGTCATTGCCTGCAAAAGAATAGAATTAAAAATTGGAAATATTATATGCATAATAAATATAATTGTACACATACAAAATAAATAAAAATATGATAAAGAAGTTTGGCCAAAAAGTAAGAAAGAAAAACGAAAGAAAGAAAAATGAAAGAAATGATTAAAGATTGAGGAGGAAAGAATAGTTAAGGAAAGGAAGTAGTGAAGAACTGTTATAAAAGAAAGAATAATGAAAGAAAAAGTATGAATAAATAAAAGAAGAAGAAGAAAAGAATGAAGAAAAACGTAAGAAAGAAAAAAGAAAGAAAAATGATTGAGAAAGAAAGAATGATGAAAGAAAGGCTATATTGAAAGACTGTTATAAAAAAGATAATGAAGAAAGAAAATGCAGGAAGAAATAAAGAAGGAAAGAGTGAATAAATAAATGAAGAAAGAATGTCTGGGAAATATTAAGTAAGAAAGTGTGAAAATATTAAGAAAAATGAAAAAGCATAGCAATATTAAGAAAGAAAGAACGAACGAAAGAAAGAAAGATAAACAAAAGAAAGAAAAATGAAACAAAGAAAAAAGAAAAAGTATGAAGAAGGATTAAAGATGAAAGAATGATGGGATTAAGGAAATATTGAGGAAACATAAAAGGAAGGAGAAAGAAAGAATACGCAGATATTAAGAAAAAAAAAGAAAAACGAAACAAAGAAATGAAGAAGAATTGAGGAAGAACGAATGCTGAAAGAAAAGAGATATTGAGGAAATCTAAAAGAAAGCATGAAGAAAAAATAATATGAAGAAATAAAGAAAGAAAAGAATGAAGAATGAATGAAGAAAGAAAGGAGATTTTAGGAAATATGAAGAAAAAAGGAAATTGTAGAGAAATATTAAGAAGGCAAGAAAGAAAGGAAGAATTGAGTTAATATTTAGAAAGTGGAAAATAGTAAGATGAAAGAATGGCGAGATATTAAGAAAGAAAGAAAGACAGAAAGAAAAGTAAAAGAAATATTACGACATTGCAGTGTTTAAACAGTTTGGCGACAAACACTTCCGGTTGAGTAACGTTTATTCGGCCCAGACTTGTCTGAAATGTGTAATGGTCGTATATAGAAACAAGTCGAATAATAGTATAAGATTAATATTGCAATTGATATGATTAAATTATTGTCAAAGCAAGAAAAGAGCGGCATCTTGTTGCCCCGATGGCAGAAGTGATTTGATTTAATTTCAGTAGCGCTAGTAAAAGGACAGTTTAATAATATTAGATCAAATCTATAATTTGGTGAAATGATCAGTCAGAATTTTGAGTTCAGATTAAACTGAACGTAAGATCCAAAAGAAAAAAAAACCCAGCTTTTTTCAGACATTGAAACTTTATAAAGGCTATTGACTGTATTTGGGTGCTTATCTCTGTTTTCATAGTAAATAATTTTGAGTCAGTCGTGTCCAACTTGTAGTTCGCATCTTGTTAGTTTTCTTTTGCTGACAATCGTATATTTTGTGCTCTTACAATTTTTGGTTATTCCATTTTTCTCTCTTTCCTAAACGAGAAATCAGAGAGCAAATTTCGAATTCCAGTCGGGTTCGTTACATTCAATTACTCGCAAATATCTTCGGGAAAGGTGTGAATTCATCCATTGATAGCTAATTTATCCCATTCCTTTCTACCTTGTCTTGGAGGTACTGTGGATTTCATTTTCTGTCTGCAATCAACACGGTGTTATCTGCGTACCTTATAATGTTAAGATTGTGCTCACCGATATTCAGCTGGTAGGGTTTCCAGCTCCCTTAGTAGAGCCACGTTGTAGTGGTTGTACAAATCTGGCGAGAAGACGTATCCTTGTCTCCCGCTTCTTTCTACTCAATTCATATTTTTTACCTATGCAGCCGGTTATAAGTTCTGGATTATTCTAAGATCCTTCTTAAATAAACATAGTTGTCCTAGCATTTCAAATAGATCTCCGTATCTTATGAAATGCTTTTGCGTAATCTATGAAACATAAATTTGTTTTGGTTTATTTTGTTTTACGGTATATCAACCTCAATGGGTTACTTAATGCCGACAAGATTTTTAGGATAGATTCGTATGAATAGAATATGTATTGTTTGGTTTAAATTGGTTTGTTTTATTTTGCTTTACGGCATATCAACCGCAATTGGTTATTTAATGCCGACAAAATTTTTTATTGCTGGTAATATTTTGTTTTGTCAAAAATCTGTTTCTGCTAATATTTTTCCTTCACAATTGTATTGATGGTAATAATTTTTTTCAAAAAAAAAGTATTGCTGGTAATAGTTAACTATTTGCTCATATCTGGGACCCTAACAGGTGCTACCACCCCAGATCAGGGTTGACCTGGAAATGCCAGCAATTAAGAGGTGGTTCCACGCTCCTCAAAACCTCCTGATCAGAGGAACTGCTGCTGGATGTAGTTTATCGTCTTACCTAGAACACGGGTGTAGTTTAACGTCTTATCCAGGATGATGAAACATAAGTGTGCAACCTTCTGCATTTCTATGGCTCTTTCCTATATCTATCTGTTGATAAATTTCCTTGTTCCAGTGTCCTTGACAAAGCCACAATGTTCTTCGATGATCAGTTTGAATTTCAAAGTTACATAGAATTGTAATTTTTATTCTCTAAAGCAGTTTCTGGTTCGTGCCTCCACCACTGGTTTGCATGATAAACCACAATCATTTGTATAATTCCAAGGGGATCGCCACTCTAACCCAGTCACGCCTATTCTGTACTCCTTACGAGTTAATTTCCTATATTCACATATATATTCGACAGTCATAGCTTTCTGTTCGCACTGGACACGTTTACTATTCAACTGTGTCTCGTCTATCTTCACATTCATATTCGTTTTCAATGCACTTGTCCAGGACTTACACAGACTATTTGCAGTGATCCTGTTTCCCTCTTCAGCTGTCCTCTACGCAGCCAGGACTACATTATTCCTTTTGCAATTCTTTTATTTGTTTCTTGAAATGCCCTTAAAGCCGTTTGAAAATATTCTAAGCTTTTGTTAGTACTGTTGCAAATTATTATTGTTGTTATTATTTCCTTTGATTTCTGTAGTATACACATTTCTTTCCGGGTCCCAACCAGGGACCTGAGATCAGAAATGACTTAATGACATTTTCACTGATCATTTTTGTAAAATAAAAGATCCCCCAACCGCAGAAAAAAAAAATCTAAGATCAAACACATTTTACATAGATAAAGATTTTCGTAATGTATGAGCTGTAGTTGTGAGTATAATTATTTGTATTTCTTTAAGACATATATTATCATCAATCCCTTCACTGAGTCTATCGGACACTTTCCCAATCAATCCGAGTACTCCTACTACAACTGGAATTATTATTATTATGTCCTTATGTGCTACAATTTTTAGATTTCCATTTGAAGATCCTTGTATTTTGATAGATTTTTTGAAGGTCTTCAAAGATACTTTAAAATCTGCAGGGAATGTCGTGTCAATAAGAAAGCTCATTCTATTTTTGTGGTTTTTGATCACGATGTCTGTGTAATTAGCTTTAATTGTTCTCTCTCTCTCTCTCTCTCTTTCTGTATTGTAAAGTCCGATGAAATTGTTATAAGTCCAATGTCTGTAATCGGGTCTGGCTCGTCTTCATACAAATTCTTAGTTTCCTTCGCGTAAAAGTTACATATTTTCCAATGCAGATATTGGCCCGTTCATGTTGATTTTTATATTCAGTGGGTGCTAAGTCCGTGCAACTTGATACAAGTTGTTCAATTGTTTCTGGATATTTATCACAGAATCAGCATTTCAGGGTAACGCAATTTTTTCAGCTTGGTCATTTCTAGTTAGCAATCATTGGTCCTGTGCAGCAAGAATATAACCTTCGCTTTTAGCTGTTTAATCATATACTACAGTTAGGCCAGGCTTGCTACAATGAGTCTATCAGAATCTTTTCTAATCAAAATTATAACTCCAACCACAACTAGAATTAATTATGTCTTCATGTGCTACATTTTTAGATTTCCACTTCAAGATCCTTGTATTTTGATAGATTTTTTGAAGATTTTCAAAAATACATTACAGTCTGCAGGGAATGTCGTGTCAATAAGAAAGCACATTCTGTTATGGTGGCCTTGATGTCTGGGTGATTAGTTTTGATTGTTGTGTTTGTGTGTATTGTAAAGTCTCATGAAATTATTATTATTATTTATTTATTTCAGGAGTAGATATGGAATTTGAAAAGTTGCTGAATTCTGTATTTGGTAAAAGGTTCATCGACCAATTCAAAGCTGAGCGTCCAGTTGGTTGGATGGATCTGATGATAGCGTTTGAGTCACGCAAACGCTCAGCGAGTCCATACAAGAGCACACCACTGAACATTTCGCTTCCTTTCACCTTTATAGATTACTACAAGAAAATCAAGGTAATATGCTTTTTATTGAATTCGAACTATGGCTCAATATATATGTTTGCGATAAAGTAATTAAGTTAATTCTTATCAATGTATATCTTGATCAATCTCATGAAACCCAGAAAAGTCAGTCCTCCTATATATGACAGTGAATGTGGACAGTTTTCTTCACATCTAAAGAAATGCCTTGAGTCAACAGAGATATGATTCTTCTGAAGGAACAGATTAAACATGGCACGTGGAACTAGAACAGTCTACCCCAGTGAGCGAAATAAAGGGTTCAGTTCGACATTCCAACCACCTGAAGAAGGCCGGAGCGTACAACGGCCGAAACGTTGTAATAAATATGGCTACAAAGATGAGGATAATAGTCTGAATAATGTAAATAGTAAACAAATGGTTGTTCGTTTGTACCGGTTATTTCAATCTTTTTAAACTATGAGTAAATTTGGTGGTTTTAAATAGTCGCCAGTTTTTATTCAGTGTTAAACAGTTGGGTCCAATTGAAGGTCAGGAACTCGACTCTGATTTTTCATTCAGGAAAGAGAGAAGAATGGACTAACTATAAATTGTTAGAAGACAATGTATGGTTGTTAGCAAGATAAAAAAAGCAGGATACAAACTATGAATTGGAGATGTCAAAATCAAACATGTACAGAGGTTTAAATGTCTGTGAAGTGTTTAAACAGAGGATGAAAAATGTGACACCGAAATCCGAACGGCCATTGGAATAGCGAAAGATGCCTTCCAAAAACTAAGCAAAATATTAAGAAATAGGAAATTTTCGTTAGAAACAAAGAAAAGTGTGCTGAACTGCTATGTAATATCAATCCTCCTATGTGACAGTGAATGCGAGCAATTTCACCGATAAAAAGAAGACTTGACGTAAGAGAAATGTAATTCTATTGAAGGAAAAGACTGAAATAAACGTTTCTTTATATCTACCGGTTATTTTAATCTGTTATTTTTATTTTTAAAAACTATGAGTGAATTTCGTGGTTTTAAATAGTCGCGAGTTTTTCTTCAGTGGTAAACAGTTGAATCCAATTGAATATTAGGTTTCAGAATCCTAATGTTCCTAATCTTCGAGCCCTTAGCACAATTCATGGGTGTGGACTGTTCTATAGTTTTAAATTCTTGCACGACGTTTCTCTTTTCTTTAATCGTCTCTCTGATATCGCTTCGAGAGTAAAAAAAGACTAAAGTTAAGCTTAGCGTACATCATTGCTAAGATTGGAATACATCGCCTTGGAACAATGACTAAACCATTACTGCCGTAGAGAGTCCGATACTTCCCGGGTGCTGCATGGGATTTAGTAAAAATCAACACCGGTGGAACGGAATATGAAAAAAAAAAAAAAAAATGGTCTCGAACATTGTCACTGTTATTGCTACAATTGACTAAAAGGATACCATCAAATTGTCGTCGTCATCATCATCATCGCCTTATTATTAACGTTCTAGCTATCAGCATCATAACCATCATCACCATAAACATTAACATCATGATCATCATTGTCATCACTATCATCATCATCTGAACATCCTCGCCATCATCATCATCATCATCGCTATAAACATTAATATCATGATCATCATTATTGTCATCACTATCATTATAGCCATCATCATCGCCACCATCATAAATTATCACTATCATTATCATCAGCATCATCATCACTATAACTACTATCATCGCCATCATCATCATTGACATCAATATGATGATGATGATGATCATTATTATGACTGCCATCGTGGCCATCATATATCACTGCTATCATCATCGCTATAATGATCATCGCTCATTAAATATAAATCCATTATCATTGCCATCAAAATCACCACACATGGCCATCTTCATGGCTATCATTCTAACCATCATCATCATCAGCATCATTATTGTTACCACCATCATCATCGTCAGTAGTACAACAAAAACGGTAATCATGGTGTCGTATGCTGAAAAACCAATACTACAAACAATAATAATAATAATAATAATAATAATAATGATAATAATAATAATAAAAACAAGATAAAGGATTAAATAAAGAAAGTAGCGTAAACTGAAGCGATTTATTGTAGGACGAATTGTTTTGATGACGGGTTTCCGTTGTGTCTTTTGCGTCATACATGAACATGATATGTCACCTTCATCGAATGGCCAGCAGTTGTGTATCACGCATGAAAAACACTTGCAAAATATCTCTTCGATCTCAAAACAGACAAAATAATAAGCTTCAAATAAAAAAAATTGATGCACAATTGGAGCGTTTAATAATAAAAAAAAAAACCTCATTTACTTCCTCCTAATTTCGTTTTTTTCTTGCGTCGTAGAAAATAGTTAAAGAAGTCACGAGAAACGTGACCTTTTCATTTTGTCGTAAAAAGTGAATTTATTCGCTAAATGATCAGGTATTGAGTGGTCTTTCCAGAAGATTTGAACCTCTTTCAGCGGTTTATCCCGGCGTCACGATGAGCCGTTCTTTTGTGAAGGCATCAAACAATACAAGCTGCGTTCGATTTGCTATCTTCTCGACGGAGACTTATTTATGTACTTAAAAATAGATGCCACATTAAAAATTGCATCGGTCTATATTTCTGAGATGAGGTACATGTACACTATTTACCTTATTCGGACTATTGTCCTCATCTTTGTCGCCATATTTATTAAAACGTTTCGGCTGTTGTACATACGGACAAACAAATGGTTTCTGTCTATATTTCTGAAATGAGGTATTATGTACACTATTTACATTATTCGGACTATTGTCCTCATCTTTGTTGCCATATTTATTACAACGTTTTGGCCGTTGTACGCTCCGACCTTCTTCAGGTGGTTGGAATGTCGAACTGTTCCCTTTATTTCGCTCACTGGGGTAGACTGTTCTAGTTCCACGTGCCATGTCTAATGGATGTCAGTTATCAGTTATCTCCTGTTAATTCGCCTCTCCAAGTTCTCCACCGCCTTAACCAGGTATTGAACTCCTGTCACTGGATCTAACTAACGCCTTTATCCACTGTGCCATGTGTCCTTGAGGACATCTGTATATGATTTTCTGGGTATTATAAGGAAGAGGGGAATTAACAGGTGATAACTGACAACTGACATGCATTAAACGTGGCACGGGGAACTCGAACAGTCTACCCCAGTGAGCGAAATAAAGGGTTCAGTTCGACATTCCAACCATCTGAAGAAGGCCAGAGCGTACAACGGCCGAAACGTTGTAATTAAAAATTGCACTTAACAAAATTACTTTACACCCACCAAATATTGATTGTTAGGTTGATTTTACGACATATCAGCATTTGTTGGGTTATGTAATGTCGAATATTGTATGCTGCCTTTCACGGGGATCGAACTCACTATTCATATGACTCGTTTCTGTTACCGATTGGGATCCATTTCGCGTTTTTTTTTTCTTTGGAGTGAAATTTTTAACCTTCTTATTGAGAGCGTCTTTTTGGATAAAACCCATCACTGTTTCTTTTCTGCCATCCTGGAAATACCACATGAAACCAAGATCTCCTTGTTTCAAACCTGTCTGTTCAGCTACTATAGCCCACAGGAATCACTTTCTGGCTATATCAACGTAATTATTCTGATCATAACAGACACCTCTTTAAGTCCACTCGTAATGATTGCAAATTGATTCTAGTTTTTCTCATCTTGTTGCAATTCTCTTCTATAGTTCGTGTTTTTAAGAATTCAGGCGAACCGTTTGATTCTTCCAACTGCCGGCTTATTTGTCTTCTACCTTGTTTGGTCATAGGGGCTCTAATTACATCTGAATTGGTCAAGCATCTCACTTCACAGAATCTTCTTTCAGACGAACAATATGGCTTTCGCTTCTCTAGATCAATCACTGATGTGTGAACTGTTATTGCTGGAAGGGTTTGACGTGTTTTATATAAGAATCGTGAAACTTGTGCTGTTGCTTTAGATATCTTGAAGTTTGGCATTCTGGTTTTCTTCACAGATTGAAAAATTATGGTATTTGTGGGGGGATTTTTAATTTTTGAGTCTTTTTTTTTTATATATTCACGAAATGAAAGTTGTCTTGAATGGTTACTCTTCTAGATCTTTTTATATTAATGTAGTTGTCACCAGGGCTCTATTCTCCGGCCTGCTTTGTTCCTAATATTCATCAACGACCTTCCCAGTGTCATCAGTTCTAAACACGGCATATGATGACATCACTATTTACTCCTGTCTTAATCGAAAGTCTGATTTGTTCGATGAGGCCAAATTTGCCATTGATATGAATTGGAACGATCATATTGAATCACTTGCTAGGTCTGCAGCAAGAAAAGTTGGTTCACTGTGTCTTTCATGCTAGAATCTATTTTACACCTTACAAAATTCAAAGAAGTATTTGTAATGCTATCGGTCTTAGGTATTTCGACTCCAGTCACTTACCCACTGCCATAATGTAACTTCCCTGTTCCTTTTCTATAAATATTTTCATGGTAAATGTTCTGATGATCTTTCCTCTTTAGTATCTCGACTTTCCGATTTTAAGCGCAGTACTAGATTGGCAGCTAGGTTTCATCATTTTACTGTTGAAATTGCTAGATGCAACCGTAAATTCTATGCTTACAGTTTCCTCTATCGCACTTCTCGCTTGTGGACCTCGCTTTCTGTTCCCTTCTTTCTCCTTAACAATGTCTTTTCTTCCACAGATTCTTTCACACTGAGCAACCACTTGCGTCTTAGTTGCTTTATCGCCTTCCTTGGTGTGAAATGGTTTAGAAAAAACGTGGTAATATTTAATCAAATTAACCTCGTTCACCATTACTCCAAACCTAGAAGCAGAAAATGCTGTCATCCTGTAAGTAGTGATGTGTGTTGAATATTGATTAATCACCTGATATCGTAATATTAAGGTTTACTTGGAAATGGCTAGACAAAGATAAGAATCATTGACAAAAATATGGACAAAAATGCTTCTCATACGATGTCGACTTGTAAGGTTAACCTTTTTTTGGCTCAGGTTTTATTCTAAAAATGTCTAACTTCGTGATCACGCATAAATATTAATTGAAAACAATTTTTGAAAAGAAATGATGAAGGTTAGCAATTTCTATGAACAAAGATTATTTTTTTTATTGTACGTTCATTTTTCTTACGTTTTAATCGTTTCTTTTCTTTTGATGGTTTCGCATACGAATTGTTGCTTATTTTTCAGTTTTTTGTAACGTTTGATGTTATATTCCTTTTTCTTTAATGTTTTTTTCTTTGGTCAACTTGCATAGTAGGGAAATCTTAAATGATGTTATTTTTTTTTTTGTTTTTACCATTTTTTAGGATAGATTCGTTGAATAAAATATGTATTGTTTGGTTGAGATTGGTTTGGTTTTTTTTTATTTTACTATCAACATCAATGGTCAACATTTTAGGATATATTCGTATGAATAAAAAATGTTTGTTTAGTTTAAGTGGATTAGTTTATTTTGTTTTTTTTGCATATCAACTTGGGTTATTTAATACTTTTTTTAGGATAGATTCATATGAATTTGGTTTTGGATTAGTTTATTTTGTTTTACGGCATATCAACCAATGGGTTATTTAATGCTGACAACATTTTTAGATTCTTATGAATAAAATATGTATTCTTTGAATTGGTGTTGTTTATTTTGTTTTACGGCATATCATTTTATTTAATGCTGACAATATTTTTACGGATTCGTATGAATAGAATATGTAGATTGGCTTAGTTTGTTTTGTCTTGGCATATCAACTTCAATGGGTTATTTAATGCTGACAACAATTTTAGGATAGATTCATATGAATAGAATATGTATTGTTTGGTTTAGATTGGTTTGGTTTATTTTGTTTTACGGCATATCAACCTCAATGGGTTATTTAATGCCGACAACATTTTAAAGATAGATTCGTATGAATAGAATATGTATTCTTTGGTTAGATTGGATTATTTTATAGGGGAAACTGCAAACTGAGTAAATTAAAACCATCATTTCTATAAAAATCATTTTCTTATTAATATTCAAGTTAGACATGCAGCATCAAAGAAAATATATATGTTATCTAAAGAGTTTATTTTTTCTGGAAACCATAGGTAGATAATTAACTTAAATTGTCGAAATGTCTTAAAAACACATCATCTTTATTAAGCTTTGACGAGTGAAATGTAGAAATTTTGACCATTGTTCCGAGAGTTCGCGTTCGGGTTCCCCCACATTAAACTCGATTATCAAGGCCTCTGTTTTCAGTCAACATGCGTTTCAGTCGAGGCTCTGTTTACGAATGGAGACTCGGCTGAGAAAAATAGACAATGCAGTGACCGATCCTGCAGTTGCGGGGTCTCGGTAAATTTTCACCATTGTACCGAGAGTACGCATTCGAGTTCCCGACACTAAACTCGAACTAATGTCACATCTAGTCTTAGTGGGGAGACTGGATAAATAGTCAGTTGGTCCGCTCTCTGGCTCGCTATTGTCAAGCTTTCTGTTTTCGGGCGCAGTACGACTCAACCGGGGCTAAGGTGGCCAGACTAAGACACAGCTGAGAAAAATTGACAATGTAAAGTGCTCGATCCCGTGGTTGAGGGGTGGTGGTGGTGGTAAATTTTGACCGTTGCTCCGTGCGTCGGCGCTCGAGTTCCCCACTTTGAACTCAACCTTTTGTCTCATCTCGTTACAGTGTTGCGTTCTGTGTCACCTCGGGATCTCCACACTACTACATAAAATGTTATCTAAAGGGCTATTTACTTTTGGTATCCGTTTTATTAACTCTGACGGCGTGGATTCTAACAGGCAGTAGTAGGTCTGACGTGACAGGAACGCATGTGGCACGTTGGCTCAGCGTCCCTTCGCGGGTGGTATTAGCTGAACATGTGAACAACAACGAAATTATAGAGAAAATGGAAACAAAAATGAAACTTATGCTTAATATCCGAGAGAGACACTTCAAATTTCTAGGGAACATAAGGAGGAAGGAGGGCTTGGAAAATCTGATACTCACAGGACAGATTGAAGGCAAGAGGGACAAAATGAATAGCGGAAGAGGGTTTGGGAGAAATAACAAAAAATAGAATCTTTAAGAGCTACAAAGAATAGGAAATTGATCTCGTATATCATTATGGGATACGACACATAAAGATGATTTGATGACGATATAAAAGAAAATATTGTTAAATTGTTTAATTTTCTCAGATAAAACATCGTCATTATTAAACTTTGCCCAGTGTTCTTTTCCATTTTGCTTTTGTGGCTTGTCCTGCAAATGTTAAGTGTATTCCTTCAGGTCGTGGGAGATCGTGGCTCTCCCTAGCTTCCTGTCCTTTGTAGTTCTAAATACAGTTTTTTGTTATCCCTCCTAACCCCTCTTCTGACAATGATTTAGATAAGATCGTTAGGTGGGTATGTTATACGCCGCTTTCCTCTGTCCTTACTGCTTTCAATATGCACTGTGAGTGTCAATTATTCTAAACCCGCTTTCCTCATTATATGCCCTGCAAATCTCAACTGATGCTAATTACGTCCTGTTTGTTTCTATTTTCTCGAAAACTTCCTCGTTGCTCACATGTTCAGTCCATGTGTTGTATTGGCTTCTCATTCTGGGATCTCTTGATGACGGTCTCAATTAATATTACTATTGTAAATCTTTTCTCTTTCTCGTCTTCTCCTGGCCGTAGCGTAATGTTTTTGGAGTCCGGAATTAAAAGCGAGACATCAATGAAGGGAATTTTGAATCTTACTAGCTTTATTCAATACGTCGACGGGTACATCTTCTAACTGATCAGTTGAGTCGCTCTATTATCCCGACACGAAAAAACCACGTCCACATTGTAGGATGTGTAAAACTAAATTCCTGAAATCCCTTTCTATCTTTAACATTCCCACGCTAATTTTAGCCAATCAAAAACGACTTCCATTGTTTTAATGTATCTGACCTCAAAGGTCAAAAATGAGGAACTCAAAGGAGAAATAAAATTCGCTAAAAAAATAATAGTCTGCTAGACTATTATTTAACACATGATAATCTCAGCATCCTTCTGTATAAACATTTCTGTTGCTTCCAGTTTTCACCTCATCCGTGAGGACATTCTGCAACATTCACTGCCATATAGGAGGGCCGATATTACATAACAGTCTAGCACTATTTTCTTTGTTTCTGAGGAAATTTTCCTGTTTCTTAACACTTTGCTTAGCTTTTGGAAAGCTCTTTTATTATCCCAATGCACCTTAAGGAATTAAGAAGACAGAAGATAATGATTAACATTGTATTTAAGTTTTTAAAGATGAAAATAGACTTGAAAGCAAGGAGCCGGAAGAGAGTTCCACAAACTAGCATAGAACTTACGGTTACATCTAATTATTATCTAGCTGTAAAATGTTGAG
This sequence comes from Acanthosepion pharaonis, assembly GCA_903632075.3. Classification (NCBI taxonomy): domain Eukaryota; kingdom Metazoa; phylum Mollusca; class Cephalopoda; order Sepiida; family Sepiidae; genus Acanthosepion; species Acanthosepion pharaonis. The sequence goes on along the minus strand of CAHIKZ030004635.1, from coordinate 3,015,575 downwards.
ATCTTGCCACCAAACTAGTACTGCGCTTAAATTCATAAAGTTTAGGTACTATGGAGGAAAGGTCATCAGAACAATTACCATGAAAGTATTAATAGAAAAGGTACGGAGGTACGTTATGGTGGTGGGAAAGTACTGAAACTGAGATGCCAGGTCAGGACAAATAACATTACAGATTCTTAGTATTTAATGAATAATCTCGAAATATATAACAGAAGCATTAGACTGGATTTGAAGGCAATATAAAGTACATGGACGAATGGTAGACTTGTAAATGTGTAAGACAGTTTCTGGTGAGATAAATTGTCTTTCACGATACAGTGAACCAAGCTTCCTAACAGCACATCTCGCAATTAATTCAATATAATCTTTCCATTTCATGTCAGCGGAAAATGTTAGCCCGCGATGTCGTAACGAGTCACTCTCGAGTTTAGCATCAGCCATGCAGGGAAGGGGTCTCTCAGATAATTAAAAGAGAGAAGTTTCGTTTTGGAGCGTTAAAATTAACAAGCCACTCCTTGAACTAGTTAACAGTAGATCTTTCGTTAGTATAAATGAATCATTTAGTGATAATATACACTTTTCTGGTACCATATACGGCTTGTTCACTCGTAAACTTCAAGAGTGCTGAAATCTCCGTTCAGAAATTATGACTAATATGATAATTAGTGTAATAGTCGATACTTATACGGTATTTCTTAACGAAAGTACCAAGTCTTCTGCTTTTAATGATTTCCGTTTAGTCTCCTTGGTTTAAGCATATACTAATGGAGGAAGGTGTTTTTCCAACGCTGTCAAAAACAGTATCAGGTGGACACATTGATAACAGATTTAATTATGTTGCAGCAGTCGATGTTGAAAAGTAAGAAATATATATATATATATATATATATATATAGAGAGAGAGAGAGAGAGAGAGAGAGATCAAAAAAGCATTTGTTTTGAAGCGAAAACTCTTGATTACATTCTAAGTTCTTCGTGTCTATCGTTGAAAAACATAGATTTAATTTTCTGAAAGACTTCACTGGCGTTTGTTTGTCAGGTTTCTGTATCATTAGTAACTTCCGCACGTATTACAAGAGGGAAGATCAAAATTGTCAGCGACAGATAAAAACTGACGCAAGATCAACCAGAAGCCAAATAAAAACACATTCAGAAAAAAAGAAAAGATCCATTTATTTTAAATAAAGTCAAACCATTATCATAGCAAGGAATAGATTCAGTACAAGAAATGTTTGTATCCTCGGCATTGGACATTCAGTAGGTCAGCTCAATTTTAATAACTTCATTGTCTGATTGAATGTACGCCGTTGTGCAAATTAATTGAAACAAAACGAATAATTCCATTATTAATTGCCTTTGTTTTTCGTATTTTTCCAATGGAACATGACCCAGTGCACATGATATTACTTCGGACTACGAAGCCGTTCCTTGCAGACTGACCACAGATTCTCGATTGGATTTACATCAGGAGAATTTCCGAGCCAGTCGATAGTACTTTGATTTGCTCACTGGTTCAGCGTTACAATTTTCGTACGCTTCCTTGGAGTAACATCCATCGAATACAATGGTCTTAGGACAACTAATTGAAAGCCGAGACAATAATGTCTGGGCGTGATGAAAATCTGATGAAATCACGGATGATGCAATATTTTCAATGCCAAACAAATTTAATCATATACCCCGAAAATAGATTCATATTATTGCACACCACTGCAAAATAAAAATCGATTACACCCTGTCACTCCATTGGGTCTAAAACTGACCGTATGGCGAAAGAAAGAAAACTAAAGTAGTTGTTTCAATTAATAAGTGGACCCATGTTAAGATAGCTTCAATTATTTTAATTTTTTTTCTAAGTTTGTGGATATAGACGAAAACGAGCTGTCGGAAGCAAAAACTGAAAAGATGAAGCGAAGGAATCATATTTAAAAAAAATTATTATATATATATATATATATATATATATATATATATATATATATATATATACTACGAAATGGCCAAAGTGCGACAATTATTTTAATATATTTTATAGTTATACGTTATTTATATAGCCACAAATATTTAAGTAAATGCTCTGTTTATAATAAACAGTAATATCAACATTTGCCGGCCTGAACTTTTGAGAAATTTTCACAGAAAATATGTGACAGGTTCGATTCCTGTCGGAGGACCCATAATTTCACACACACACACACACACACACAGACAGATAGATAGATAGATGCAGTATGGATATGAAACCTGCAAAATGATAGGAAAACGAACAAGTAGGAAAACAGATTTTAATCTAACATGTTTCACTTTATTAAAGCGTCATCAGTGATCAAGATAGAAATGATAAAAATAATTAAACGCAAAGAGGCACAGATTAATTGTTTGTTGTGTTAGGCTATTTCATTGCTTAGATACGTGTCACGTGTATTGAAGTAACAGATAATATTTAAATATATGTGGTAAACATTCTCGACTCTAAAGTGTGTAAAAGTTAGTAACATACTTCCTTACACGGGACACGTATTCAATCAAAACATCCTTCTACATCTTATTATTATTTTTATTATAAGTGATTATAATAAAATATGTTTCAATGCTTTGATTGTACTTCTTCAGGCAATGTTAAGTAACTGTTGATTAAATGATTTTAATCACCAGTTCCTTACCATCGCCTGAAGAAGTATAATCCTAATATTGAAACATGAAAGCGTTTGTATAGCGATTTCAACATGTTTTTCTTTTATAATAATAATATATTGCTCTACTTTGTATTGAGCACTTTTTTAAAAGTAAATCCTACGGACAGTGTAATTTTACTCCATCTGTTTTCTCTCTCTCTCTCTCATATATATATATATATATATATATATATATATATATATATTATATATATATTATATGCAGTACTTAGTGGAAAGCGCTCGATAATTTATCTGTGCCTAGACTGGGATTGTTTATATGCGTACACCTGTATGTATGTATGTGTGTCTATGCGTATGAGAGTGTCACCCCCAAACAAACACAGAAGTAGATTCCCCTTCCCACCGCCAAACATAGCCAAACACGCATAAATAGATCAAATTTAAAAAAAAAATTACCCAGTTTGTCTGATGATCGCAAATGCGTGATACCCATGGTCACAAACTCATATCTATACATCTGAATATATCTATACATCTGAATATATATATATATATATATATATATATATATATATATATATATATATATATATAAAAAAGGCTTAAACACTAATATTCCATGGTCATAATTTATTCCATTGGAATCGTAAATACGATCCAATTCATCAGACCTACAAATTCAAAAAGAAAACAGAAAAAAACAACTCCAGAAATAAAAACAGAATTTAGAGAGAGTGTAAGTATGAGGAGGAGGGAGATTAAACCTTAACGGAGAGAATTTTAGGAGATATGGGAGGAGGGGTTTAAATAAGAGAAAAGAATGAATGTCGACGGATGTCTAATGCATAAAGATACATTTCGTGGTGACATACACACACCATAGACAATTTAATGTTAGAATAAGAGGGAGGAAAAGACGAGGTAGGGGAGAGAGATGGGACGAAGGAAAGTAAAATTGCGTTTACTTAAAGGGCCGCTTTGTAATTGAGAAAATTTGACAAATTTAATATCGACTAAAGAACAACCTGGGTTTTATAATAAGTATAACTCGATATGAGTTGTCTCCCTTTCATTCACGCGACAGCGATGCCTCTTAAACGTGTTTTCAAATTGATTTCGTGCAAAAACAATTTAGATTTTTCAATTTTTAGCGCTGTCAGAACCACCACAAAGATAATTTTATGTAGTCCTGTGAAGTTTTGTTGAAATAGGTTGAAAAATGTAGGAAATCCGATCCAATATATAAACGATTAGACACACACACACACAACCTGGGTTTTATAATAAGTATGATATATATAGAAAAGAAAAGGCGAAGAAGAAGAAGAAGAAAAGAGAAGGCGAAGAAGAAGAAAAGAGAAGGCGAAGAAAAAGAAAAGAGAAGGCGAAGAAGAAGAAAAAGAAAAGAGAAGAGCGAAGAAGAAAAAAAGAGAAGGCGAAGAAGAAGAAGGCGAAGAAGAAAAAGAAAAGAGAAGGTGAAGAAGAAGAAAAAGAAAAGAGAAGGTGAAGAAGAAGAAGAAGAAGAAGAAGAAAAAGAAGAATAAAGGTGAAGAAGAAGAAGAAGAAGAAAATGAAAAGAGAAGGCGAAGAAGAAGAAGTAAAAGAAAAAAGAAGGTGAAGAAGAAGAAGAAAATGAAGAAAAAGAAAAGACAAGGCGAAGAAGAAGAAGAAGAAGAAAAAGAAGATGAAGAAGAAAAGAAAAGAGAAGGGGAAGAAGACGACGATGAAGGAGAAGAAAAAGAAAAAGAAAAGAGAAGGTGAAGAAGAAGAAGAAGAAAAAGAAAAAAGAGAAGGCGAAGAAGAAGAAGAAAATGAAGAAAAAGAAAAGAGAAGGCGAAGAAGAAGAAAAAGAATAAGAAAAAAAAGTAGAAGAAGAAGAAAAAGAAGAAAAGAGAAGACGAAGAAGAAAAAGAAAAAAGAAGGTGAAGAAGAAGAACAATAACAACAGGAAAAAGAACCGTTGCACATTTATATAGATTTCAATAAAAACAGCGGGAATTCTGTGATGATGTGGCGATACTATCAGGATTGACGTTATCGTGAATGCCAAAATGTACAAGCAAATTTATATTCGTCATACGATTCTTTCGTAAATCTCTCTTACTTTTTAATATGACACTGATCCCAAACCGAACGCTAATGCATTGAATGCGCATTTGATCCCAAAGTAGCTAACAGAACACTGACAATCATATCTTGGCCTCCTCGGAGTTATGACCTAAATATTATAAAAATATGAGATCACATGGAGAGGAAAAAAAAAGAGCAGAAGACAGTTCAAGATTAGAGAAGAAATCTGCGAAGGTTTGAAGAAAGCCTTGTATATCTAGATATAACTAGATATAACTTAAAATAATAAGTTTGCGTGAAAGAGCTGAAGTTCTTCAACGAGCAGAGGTCAGTAGAATCTGATACCTTCTGATCTACAATCTGTAGTTTATATAGTATTTATCTGAAAAATGAACAAGGATAATCGCTGAATGTATTTTTAAAAATCATTTCACTCTAAGCAAGGCGAAAAGCCACCACAACTCTAGAAGTTACTGAAAGTGAAAGAGAATGAGAAAACTTTAGCGAGGAGAAAGGACAATAAAATAACGGGTTTCAGGAACAGAGATTGACATTGAATTTAAATCTTTGAAGGTGACAGGGAACCCAGAAACCCAAAAAGAATTCCACAGGTGAGAAAGAACGAGAAAAAAAAAACTATTAGAATTGTGCTTACGCTTAGCTCTTGCTATTTCAACATTAAGACAACGAGGTCTAGTTGCCAATCTAGTAGTACGCTTAAATTCATGCAGTTGAGGTACCAAGGTGAAGAGCCCATTAGAACAATTGTCATGGAAATATTTATAGAAGTGACAAAGGAAAGCTACGTCACGGCGATCGGAAAGTGTTTGTTGTCGAGATGCCAGGTCAGGACAAACCATTCTTTAGATTTTATCAAGAATCTATAGATATATAGCAAGAGCAATTAACCAGATATGGCGGCAATATTCAATGCATGGACTAATGGTAGATTTATAAAAGTAGAAAATGGTTTCTGGAGGTTAGAATTGTGGAGCACGACACAATGAACTAACTTTCCTAGCAGCAGACTTAGTAATTGATTCAATATAGTCACTTCATCTATGCAGCTATTAATTTGTTTGAACTTTTCTGAACATAAATAATGGTTCTGGATAAATATATTATCACATGAACTTCCCATATTTTAGGTTACATATTGATACCCCCTTTAACCATTTTAACATCTATTATTACTTAATGAGTTACCAGACATTCTTTTAAAATTTAAGCTTGCTTTTTTTTACAATAGCACCCCTAACTACACACTACTTTCTGTATTTACATCTCAATATTATATTTACTTTATTTTAAATTTGAGCTTTGAATCTGCGTTCTTCCTGTGAGACCCAGTGTATATTTTTAGAAAATCAAAAGTAATAATTCGTGCCTGATGAGTTGGTAGAAAAACGAAACTTAAGTTGCACTTCGAACGTAGGTATATGTATATTTATTAATATATACTTCTTAGTTCTGTTTAACCACAATGAGCACTCTTTTCTTTAGACCTTTAATTAAATTGAATAAATATTTATTCGCTTACCTGTGTATGAACGCTAACGCACGTATAAACAGTTGCTAATATCTAGGTATTTGATTCATCCGCGTCGTCAACACACACACACACACACACACACACACACACACACACACACACACATATATATATATATATATATATATATATATATATATACTTTATTTTAGGATAATTACATCAACATGAAGGCCAACTCTACATACGTTCTCATTTCATATATATATATATATATATATATATGAAGAAATATACTCTTAAGGTGTGCTATATTTATGGGATAAAGTGCTCAATATCAGAGAGCGTGTGTAAATATAAAAGTGAACATTGAAGTCAACACTTAGAGGCGACAGGCTGTTTCATGCTAGACGCAAGTGTTGATTTATATATATATATATATATATATATATATTTATTTTTAATTGATACACGTGTTTGAGTGAATATACTCTTTTTTATTAAATTATCAGTTTAATGTCTTGCAGCCTAGACATCAGCGTCTTATTAATAAAAATGTATGTGTCTAGAGTAATCGAAATTACATTCCAATATCTAGGAAGGCAAATTTTAGGCAGGAGGGGTTCAGCTATGGATATCTTGACCACAGAGGAAGGCTCAATTAACCCTTTTATGAAATGCGTACATATTTTTCGGGCTTTCGATATCTGCATATTTTCTTATCCGGAACGTAAACGTTAAATATTGGATATTGATCAGACATTCAGACATTATTTATATTAATATGAACCTTTTTTTTTTTAGTGGAGTCAACTTTTCTTAGGTGGATATTTCCCTTTTGTTAAAAAACTGTCCAAAAATGTGATGTCCACTCAAAACACATCTACTAAAGATAACGTTTATAGACATAAAAAAAAATCTGGGATTAAAATCCATTATAATATATATATATATATATATTTCAATAAAGGTGCATTTAATTTACAAATTCATGAATTATTCATACAAAAACAAATGCAAAGGTTAATGATTTAATTGGGGAGAAATCCATCGTCGCGAACAATTCAAATAATATACAAAAACCCCGAACCTGTTATGAATGAAAAAATCCTTGTTTTTATAAATTTCTGTTGCATTAGTTCTTATTTTACTACAAGCTTTCGTCTGTTCCTACAGACATGTTCAGGTATGGAATAGATGTTGTTCTTGTTTTTTCTCTCAGTAATAAGAGGACAACGAAAATATATGTATTGTTGTATCCGAAAAATGCTATTAGAAAGCTTTATTGAAATCAAAATAACTGATCCAAGTGCAACTTTTGGATAATAAGTGCGACATTACTGTAATTATTGAACAATATAGTTCATGCCACTTTGACAGAAAATTTACCAGTAAAAAAGAATTCGCTTATCACCATGTTTGTAGAAGAACGCACAATTGGAAAATTTAAAATCAAACTCAGCGTTGCTACTGAACGCTCCAAAAACAATAACTCATTTTTCTAATACCATTTATATATATTCATGATATATATATATATATATATATATATATATATATATATATATATAATATATATATATATATATATATATATATATATATATATATATATATATATATATATATATATATATATATATATATATATATATATATTTATATATATATTATATATATTAACTGGATTAAGTCCATTAATGTTTTTAATATATTTATCCGTTTATACTTTATTTATATAGATATAATTGATTTGAGTAAATGTACTGTTTTTTAATTAAACAGTATTAATTACATTTACCGGGTTGAATATTTGAGAAATTTCGTAGAAATGGTGCCTATTAAAGGCTACAGGTTCGATTCCTGTCAAAAAACTATCGAGAGTCAAATATATTTAAATATTATCTGTTACTTCAATACACGTGACACGTATCTAAGCAATGAAATAGCCTAACACAACAAACAATTAATCTGTGCCTCTTTGCGTTTAATTATTTTTATCATTTCTATCTTGATCACTGATGACGCTTTAATAAAGTGAAACATGTTAGATTAAAATCTGTTTTCCTACTTGTTCGTTTTCCTATCATTTTGCAGGTTTCATATCCATACTGCATCTATCTATCTATCTATCTATCTATCTATCTATCTATCTATCTATCTGTCTGTGTGTGTGTGTGTGTGTGAAATTATGGGTCCTCCGACAGGAATCGAACCTGTCACATATTTTCTGTGAAAATTTCTCAGGAGTTCAGGCCGCTAAATGTTGTTATTACTGTTTATTATAAATAGAGCATTTACTTAAACATTTGTGTCTATATAAAAAACGTATAACAATATTTTCTACGTAATCTGTCGAGAGTCAAATATAATTACTAATAATATTTTTTCAAAAACTGTATTGCTGTTAATAATTTCTTTTTTGACAATGTATTGCTGGCAATAATTTAAAAACAGTATTGCTACTATTTTTACTATAAAAACCTATTTTAAAACTTTCATAATCTTTTGACCCCAGTCTGTTGGTTGACTATTTTCCCATAGCTGATACCCTAAAAGATGCTAACACCCCGGGTCAGGGTGGACCTGGGAACAACAATTAAGAGGTAGTTACTTGCTCCTCAAACCTCCTGATCAGAGGCCTTGCTGCCGGATGTAGTTTATCGTCATAACGAGGTCGCACTAATGTTTTTAAGATTGCGGCTGGCAATAATGAATGCTGGCAAAACTTTTTATTCTCTCAAAACCGCCTCACTTTATAAGTTGAATAAGTCTGGTGATAAGACACATCCTTGTCTTGCACCCCACTGTATATATATAAAAAGAATATATATGGAAAAGAATAATAAAGAATCCCACTTGTGCGATGGATTTCAGTGTGAACTGGTTTTCCGTTTTGGCCAGTTCGCACTCACTTTTCCATCTTAAGGTGTTGGAGTCGCTTTACATCAGGTCCAGGCAGCCTTCTCTTTGCAAACAAAGAGATTGTTTGCTTGGACTTGCTGTTCTGCGCTTCTAGCAGCTTGGTTAGTATAATTTTTTTTCCTTCCCTGTCCATTCATTCATGTCATCCATGAGAGACTTTTTTCTTTTCCTCATAATCTTAGTTCCCCGTTAACAGTTCTGACGAGAGGGGACGAAACCGGTCGACTGGTGTGTGTTTTGTTTTAAACTTATCATGGCCTACAATACAAAATTTCTTGTTTTTAATGCCTTAATACGCTTTTGTACCGTTTCAAACATATATATATATATATATATATATATATATATATATATATATATATATATATATTATTATTATCATTATAATTAAAAAAAACACTTTGAAATCGCTAAACAAAAGCTTTCATATTTCAATGCTTTGATTGTACTTCTTCAGGCGATGGTAACTAACTGGTGATTAAATGATTTTCAAGAAAATTTAAAAACGAAGTGTTACCTCTTTTCCGAAAAAGTGCAGAGTCCTGTTGCCAGACATAGAATCTTCCCGTTGCCTCCCCTAGAGCCAAGGCAGCACTACCTACTCAAGGCCTTTGATGTAGGCCTGCATGTTCAGTTTGAGGCCCTTCTCAACAACTTCGGGTGTTCTTTTCTTATCAGAACGATCAGAGTGAGTTTTCAGAGTGGCCGTACCTTTGTAATCACAATCCAGTTCTTTCCGAGTCATCTGCACTGTCCTCAGATTGACACGCAAACACTCTGAAATGTTCGTATTGAAGCTTGTTTTCTAATTTCTGGCGGAGTGAATTGCGTCATGGTGTTCTTAGACAGTGCCCAACTGACGCTATTATACTGTGGAGTCTACAAAATGAAAAACTAACAACGCGCATGCGTGAAAAAAAAATGGCGACAATTTACCCATCGCACCCTCTATATGATAAAGTGTAGTTTTAATGTATGCTAAATTTATGGGTTAAAGTCCTAAACATCAGGGATAGAGCGTCTGTAAATATACAAGTGGATAAGGTGAGCAGCTAATGTGATTGATCTTTTGTAAAATATCCAATTTGTGTTCATGTAATCTTTTATTTAAATTTCTTGAGGTTTCTCCAATGTATTCCTTCTGGCAATTATTGCAGGTGATAGAATAAACTCATCCTTTAAGTTGTAGCTTATTGTTTTGTTTTTTGTATGAAGTCTTTTATTGTTTTAGACGTACTTGTGACAAATTTTATGTTGAGTTTGAATGAATTCTTTTCAATTGCAGCTGTGATAAGAGTTAGTAGGAAGAACAATATATTTATTTTGATTCGTTGAGTTTATCATGAGATTCTGTTTTTCTCTTTTGGGAAATTTTATAAGCCACTTGTTTTGCATTGAATAAGAAATAGTTTATTGCAGGAACTTGAAAGTATTTTCAGTATATTTCAATATGTTTCCTTCACTGTAACAAGACTGAATTCTGATAGAAGAAATGCTATTCTAAGTAAAAGAGAAAACAGTTCACTAAGACGAAAATGTTTATGAAAATGCTTTAATCGTCTGGGTTTTTTACAACTTTTCATCATTCATGACAGAGGGATATTTATTAAGAAAGCTGTTGAAAACAAAAATAACAATGAAAAGAATCTAAATGAAATCGGCTAGATTATATACGCAAAAACACACGAAAAGAATTAAATTTCCAGCATTTCTCGTAGTTGCCCCACCATAAACAAACTTAGTCCAATGAAAAACACACAAACAACACACACACACACATATATATATATATATATATATCATACTTATTATAAAACCCAGGTTGTGTGTGTGTGTGTCTAATCGTTTATATATTGGATCGGATTTCCTACATTTTTCAACCTATTTCAACAAAACTTCACAGGACTACATAAAATTATCTTGCGGTGGTTCTGACAGCGCCAAAAATTGGAAAATCACAATTGTTTTTGCACGAAATCAATTTGAAAACACGTTTAAGAGGCATCGCTGTCGCGTGAATGAAAGGGAGACAACTCATATCGAGTTATACTTATTATAAAACCCAGGTTGTTTATGTGTGTGTTCGTTTATATATGGGATCGGATTTCCTACATTTTTCAACCGATTTCAACAAAACTTCACTTTTTTTGGCAGGTAGTGTTTCTTATTGTCTTGCACACTTTTTTCTTTATTTTTACATTCAGAATGCTTTAAAAATTCCATTTACAAGACAATCGATAGACACATAACGATTGAAAACAATGTTTTTGTTTGAGTTTGGGTTTGACTAATTCGTAAAAAAACCCTCAAAAAACAAAACAAAAAACTAAGTAAGACATGCGTGTCCGTCAACCTTAAACAATAATCTTTGTCAATTTTATTTTTCAGTCTTTATGATGGTCGATACTTGATCTATCTCTTACTGTTACATCCCCAGGCAACGCCGGGCTATACTGTATATATATATATATATATATATATATATATAAAGTGGACATTGAAGCCAACACCTAGATGCGAGCGTCTGTTTCACGCTAAACGCAATCGACAGGCCATGTGTGTTGTACTTTTCTCGACTTTTTATATATACAGGTCAGTGATACATTGTGGGTAGTCTATAAGTTATTTTGTTGGACGTGGTTTGTTAATTTGTTTATTATTTACTTGTTTGTTTTCAGTTTTCGTTTTTTAAGTAGCGTAGTAAATTTTTTTTCTGTCTGCAGTTCAGTTCCGATCGTTTATTTAGTATTTTTTCGGTCTGAAAGGTAATTATACCTATTTTTTTTTTTGCTCCAGGCAGAATTTACAGGTTTTGGATTGATTGTTGTAGGCTGATGTTCTTTTCCTTATTTTCCATGATATTTTTGGTGTGAGTTGTTTTTTTGTTTTTAATCTCCCAGATATGTTTAGAAATCATTGTGCTGTTCGCGTATTTGCAAAGGATGTTTTGTTTCCAGTGTCCTTCAGTTATTTCTATGAATATTTTTTCTTCGTTATCTGATGATTTTACAGTGGCTTGGGATATTACATTGTTCTGCATGCAACTGCCGTTTAAGGGACATTCGTTCTTTATACAGCAGTTACACGTAGGTTTAATTTGTTCAGGTGGTTTGTTGGTTGTTTCCCTGTTGTGCTTTTTTATTATTTGTGTCATGTTCTCAGTACAACTGTAGCTGATTTTGACTGTATTTTTGTTGAATGTCTTATGGAAAGTTCTTGATGCAGGGAAGTGTTTGTGTATGAATTTAATGAATACTTTTCCTATGTTTGTTTTTACGTTTTGTTGTACGGTGGGTTGAAACATATTTCTCTTCCTGTTGGCTTTTTCCCCCTCTGTGGTGTGTATGTGAGTGTTGTCAGGAATCCACTATCTTTTAGGGCTGTTTCATAGTCTTTCTTACTTTCCTTGAATATCATTTCATTGGAAGAATTGTCGGCAAGCCTGCGGTTAATTGATTGTAGTATCTACTTGATCATTAATGGCGGGTGGTTGGAAGATGTGTGTATATATAGTGGTTTATCATTGTTTTCTGTATGGTTTATATGTACATTTTCTTAGGTTGAAGCTGACATCTAGAAAGTCTACTTCGTTTAGGTTAGTTTTTATATCTATGTCGAATCCCATATCTTTAAAATCTTTATGATTCTTATGTTTGTTCTTATGAAAAAAACATTCATGAAGATTCTGTGGCATTGAACTGCTACCTAATCCCCCTTACTCACCAGTCCTAGCTCCATCTGATTTCTTCCTGTTTCCTAAACTCAAATCCCACCGGCCTGGTTGCTATTTTGGAAACAATGACGAGATTATATGTGCCGTGGAGGGTATTTGGAAAACCAGGGCACCACCTTCTTCCGTGATAGGATTGCAGTGCTTTAGCATCTTTGGACCAAGTGTATTGATGTCAAGGAGAGTGTATAGTGAAAAATAGCGAAAAAATTGTTTTGTTACTCCAACTCCTTGGTGAGGCTTAGAACTTGTTTTTTAACGACCCTTGTAAAAAAACAAATCAATCAATCATATTAAACTCTAGCTGGGGTGGATGGATATAGATTAATACATTCAATTCTAGGTGAGGCATATCACTTTTTGAACGACCCCGCAAACGTGTGAACTTGACCGGATTTCGATCTCTGCTCGGCGGTTTTAATTTCCGAGACGCTTACCTTTTACACGACTTCTACATCTACAGGTAATTGTTCAAATTTAAAATCTATTCGCTGTTAACTGCTTTCCAGTAAAAAAAAAAAGTTCTTTAAATTGAATATTTTTCATTGACATTCACTTTGTTCTGTACTTGTTTAAGTGATCTTCATAAACAAGACATGTTACAGAAAATTACATTTGAGTGTAAACATGGTAGGAATCGAGCAAGACACTTGGTCGTCACAACGCCTACAGTTGGCGCTATTATGTGACATCGACGTCTGTACTGTTTTGTAGAATCTCTCTCTTGTGTTGCCTGAAGAAATTTACCTAGGAGATACGCAATAATTATCTTTTGCAGAAGTGTCACGTAGAGAGCGCGATCAAGAAATACAATGATAAGAATGTGCGATGGTCGACGCAAGGAATGCTACGACTCAGTCCGGAGGTGATGCAAAGTTTGTTCCAGCCGACGCTACTTCGAATTCGAGAGGCCATTGGAAACGTCCTCAATAACCCGGATGCTAAAGGTAGGCTGATATATTTAACGATTAAAAGACTTCGCGAGTGAGAGAAATTGAGAAAATGACAGAGGCTATGAGAAAAGCACACACACAAACACACACACACATATATATGTAAGATATATATACATACATATATTTCCTAATATATATATATATATATATATATATATATATATATATATATATATATATATATTACATGAATCATTCATACAAAAAACAGATTAGTGAAGTTAATGATATAAATGGAGAGAATACATCTTCGCAAACAAATTTATTAAAATAACATTAACCCAAAAACCTCTAGATGAATGTTGTGATCCCTGTTTTTAATAAATGCAACTTGTATAAGGTCTTTTTTTTGCTAGTACTTTTTCATCTGTTCATACAGATATCATCAGGCATGGAAATTGATTTCTCTTTTTAATACATCCAGGTAATGATTCATGTAATATAAATTAAACTGCACCACATATTTGATAAACATATATATATATATATATATATATATATATATATATATATATATATATATATCCGACATATTTCTAATTTATAATTTATTTGTTTAAATATTATTTTTTAAATGGATATCCATATTTGAGTAGATGCTTTGTTTTTATTTATTTATTAAACCGTATATTTATTTATTGACATCTACCGACCTGTTGTGTGTTCAAAAGCAGTATTCGGACTTTGCCTAATCATGAGGTCCTACATGATCGAGTTGGCCTAAAGCATGTCAGATCTAATGACGGTTTCCCCTCGGGGACGCAGGTTCGAATCCTGCCGGAGGATGCATATTTTTCTAGCAAGATTTCTCGAATTAATTAATTAAACACACACACACACACACACACACACACACATATATATATATATATATATGTGTGTGTGTGTGTGTGTGTATGGATGTAAAAATGAAAAATGATAGTGAGACTAACAGACTATCCACCATAAACCTATAAACAAAATGCAGACAAAAAAATCTAAATTAGAAAAAAAAGACTAGAAGGCAAGTCCCTACCGAAACAGTATATTAACGGTGCTCAACGGTTAGGCTCTCCAGACAGAGCAAGAAACGCTTCACAGCGTCAACCCTCAAAGATGCACGGCAGGTTACTACAAATGTTTCAATATATATATATATATATATATATATATATATATATATATATATATATATATATATTGATATGATTCATGATGATGATATTTCATCATTCTAAAAATGAAGACCTAAAATTTCACAATTATAAAAACAACCTTTCCACCACAAGCAGTAGTAGCAGTAGTAACAAGAACAACACAGACTGGACAAGATGTATGTTCTTCGCTCTGTGAAAATCAACGGTATCAAAAGTTTCCCTTAACCATGACATTCTAAGAACGATTATAAACATGTAAGCCCAAATTTTAAAGAAACCAAAATAGACAATAACCCTGAGAACGTTTAACACACACAAAACCAATATTGTAAATAACATCACGAAAAGAAAAATGCACATACTTGTCATTAATTTCAACACGTGTCTCAAAATCCTATTGTTGTATGCTATGTTGTATGTTGCATAAATTTACTGTAGATGACTTTGCGATTAAGGCACTCTCTAGATATTTACGTCTTAGCGAATTATTTTCTCCTTTGATCAGAGTAGCAGAAATAATTCTAAAAAATTCTAAAATTACCAGCACTCATCTGTTGTGCACATATGTATCTACCAACATAACAAATTTAGCATATTAACAAATTTGTATATAGAATATTTTAGCATATTTAACAAATTTATATATATATATATATATATATATATATATATATATATATATATATATATGCTGGACTCTCCAGTCGTTTTTCGACGTATGAGGTTCAATTGACAGACACCTGCACATATGAATTGATTATAGTGGTGAATCAACCACACTTTTTGAAGAGCCGAATACAGAGACCTAGTGCACCACATGTCACAAAGCTTCCAAACAACCCTCCGCAGGTTTTGAATTCCTAGACGAGTTGCCATCCAAGGCTATAGAACCTAGTCTGTTCTGCTATTTACCCGGAAGAAGTGAAGAAGGAAGAAGAAAAGTCATACCTTTCCCAAGATATATATATATATATAAATATATATACCCGAGGTTTATATATATATATATATATACATATTTAGGCAGCAATTTTTCATTGATGCATGTTTCATTAAATAATGTAGACAAGTTTTTTCTATTTTAAGTAAGTTCCTTTCATATTGTCTGATAAGCTTAATAACATTATCATTGAAAGACGAAAGGAAGCCACCATATTGATATTATTTTATTTATTATAATTTTATCACTTTCGTTCTCATCGCATCGGGTATATATATATATATATATATATATATATATATATATATATATATATATATATATTGATGGAGTACACAATCAACACTAGAAGGAGCAATAACAGTTTCTGAACTTGAATATCTTATTTTCCTGAAAAATTATTTTAAGATAAAAATTTTATAATTTCAACTGATAGTAGCAATGCCTGCTCTCTCATTGAACACCAAATATTTCGTTATAAGGAAATGGTTAATATTGCTATTGGGGATGAAAAGAACAGATATTATATTTTGATCCCAGACCGATGGCTAGGGACTAAAGAAAAGCGTAACTCAAGTAGCAGTGGCCTTCCAGCTAATGAACGCCGAATACTTCCATATACGGAAACGCTTAATATTGCAATTATCATAATATATGAGAAGAAAAGCTAGTACACTATGATTTCAGCGCGATGGGCAGGAAGCAATGAAAAGTCTGATACTAGCTGCTTGGTCAATGAATCCTGAAAGGTTCCTTATAAACAATTGACTAATATTACCATTACCGCTACAGATAATTTTAAGGAGTTATCGCTTAATTAGTTTTTTATCAATTCACCCCAAGCAAGGCGACAAAGGGCAAATGGGAGTGAAAGTGAATGAAAAGATCTAAGAAAGAACAGGAAAACTAACTCAAAATAGGAAAAGGGATAATCCTCTACTCCTGTTCAAAAGACTGGTGGGGGGAGTATAAACTGGACAATAGGCAAACTTATCTACCTCTATTAATCGGTGAATCTTAGATGTAACATAAAAATAGTTACTTTTTTCAAATATAAAGACATTTTTGCTATTATAACAGACAGATAACAGTTCATTAAAATTTTTAATTGCAGTTAATTAAATGTATTTTTTATTATATTTGTCGCTATCTTTGACTAGAAGTTTATAATAATCTAATCAGTAATATTGAATAAAATAAGAAATCTATTTTTTTATCGAAAAGTCTATTCGGCCGGCGATGACATGGTGTACGCAAAAATATAACTATAGTTTTTTTTTATTCTTGATGTGAATTGATAATATAATGACAGTTATTCCTAGATAGGTAATAGATAGACAACTGATCTGTAACTATTTTTGCAATCACATTGATGAATAGAATTATTTCTGAGATAGTAATGTTATACTTACCACAAGTTTCATCTATTTAAGTAAGTCAAATAATTCGGGCAACATACACGACCAAAAGTGGAAAATCGACAAGATAAGTGCTTTTGAGAGTCAGTTTCGGAATTGGATGAGATTAGATAAAAATAATTGGAGGTAAATCACATTGATTTTATTTGAATATGAAATTGTGTTGTCTTTATTTGTTACGGTACAAAAATATCTATCTATCTATCTATCTATCTATCTATCTATCTATCTGTATGTATGTACATATATATATTACCAGTTATCTATCTATATATTATGCTGTTAATAATCTATCTACCTATATATATATTGCAGTTAATTATCTGTCTATTTATATATCCATCTAGCTATATTGCTGTTTATTATCTATCTTTTTTTTCTGGTAATTATCTGTTTGTATATCTATCATTATTGCTGTTAGTTATCTATCTATATTTTTTGGTAATTATTTATTCATCTATCTATATTTCTGTTTTTTTTTTCACTTTTTATTTATCTATTTATATTTCTGTCAATTATCTATATTTCTGTAAACCTATCTATCTATCTATCTATCTATCTATCTATCTATCTATCTATCTATCTATCTATCTATCTATGAGTCTGTGTTTCTTTTTATAGGTTATCTATCTATCTATCTCTCTATCTATCTATCTATCTATCTATCTTAAATATTTCTCTCCCTCTTAACTCTCTGTTAACTATTCCTTTCTCTATTTCTCTTCTATCTATCTATCTATCTATCTATCTATATATCTATCTATCTATCTATCTATCTATCTTTTACTTATTTATCTGTCTGAAGTCAAGAAGCCAGGTAACGATTGATTACTTTACAGATTCTTCTTTCAATTTTGTAAAGAATCTCGAAATAGTAAAACCAAAGCAGATATGGTGAGTAGTATTCAATACTCGTTCGAATGGTAGATATATAAATGTGCAAGATGGATACCAAACACTTTCAGATCTAGCCCGAGCTTCGTCGTTGTTATGTAAAGCTTGATAGACAAATTCAGTGATGGCTGTTAACTTATCGGCTGTATACCTGGCGAAACGGAAGTGATATTGTTTATTCGAAAGTAAGTGACGTCAGATGCTTAACTAATTCGTCATTGATTATAACGTCTAGTACTTTGCTAAAAGAGTTAAGAGTATAATAGGGCGATATTATGACGGGTCAGTAGTTACCCAGAGTTATTAAAAATAGGAACTACAGAAGAGAACTCACAACATGCTGGAAAGTTTGGAATCTGCAAACCTTGTGGGGATTCAGTTTAGAAATGATAGCAGACATCGTGGACAGAGTTATGTGAATATACGTCAGCAGAAATTCCTTTCTGTGGGAAATCTGGCAAAGGTACCATCTATCTATCAGTCTGTATTACTATCTATCTATCTATCTATCTATCTATCTATCTATCTATCTATCTATCTATCTATCTATCTATCTAAGTCTTTCATTATCTATGTGTTCTTTCTTTTTGAAACTCTCATGTATCTTGTATAAATATGTGGTGTGTCGAGGAAGAGATTAAAACCTCCTGGCATTCGTTGTTTTTGCTTGGAGTGTTTAAGAAGCTCTCTACTTCTCCGAATCCTAACGAGAAAGAAGAATTTGAAGAATATGAAATTAAAGGGAGAAATAAAACAAAAGAAAAAACATGGTGTAGAAAATCAGATCCGAAAAGATAAAGACTATCCGGCCGAAAGCAAAATGTAAAGAAGTAGCAGTAGTAGTAGCAGTAGTACTAGCAGTAAAAGAATAATAAAAGGAAATAAAAAAGAATTGAACGAACAATGGAGAAGGAAGAATCTCTATCTATAAAAGGCAGGATGTGTGTGTGCGTGTGTAACGAATGCACGGCCGCAATTTTCGATGGATTTGCACCAACATTTTTATACACATGCTCCAAGTTAGCGGCAAGGCCAAGACTGACTTTGCATTTCCCAACTCCCATCAATAGTGGAAATAATCGATTTTTTCATGCTTCTACGGCAGTTTTCATGAAGTTTGCGGCCATTTTGTACTGGCCAGAGTGAGAGCCTATAGCTGGCTGCCACGAATAGGCAGGAAGATTCTATTAGCCAGCGTGAGAGCCAACAGCTGACTGACACGAATGTTAACTAGCATGCTAGCATGCAAAAAATCGATAGCTGCATTCGTCACAAGTGGGAAAAATTTAAATTTGCATGGCACTTTACTCCAATTGGCTTATTCGCTTGCTTAAACTCAACGTTGATTCTGATTCCGCAGAACTGGGTTGGGTGTGAAAAATTATTTGTTGTTAACATTATTTTTTCATTCAGTTTTTCCAGTTACGAGTCCTTTTTTTTAAAGCTGATCGTTTTGTGTTCATTTTGTTTAATTCTTTTTTTATAACAGATTTAATGTTTAGTATAGAGCATAGAAAAAATTCGCAGTGTGAGATAGGCAAGAAGTAAGGCATGTAGCAACATCAGCACGCAAACGGCACTCCTTTAAATGCAAGGAAGGGCAAAAATATTTTAAGTCAAGTGATAGCGATTGCTGTATTAGTCGTACGATTTTTGAATCAAGTACGGGCAACGCCGGGCCATGCTGCTAGTAATAATAAATAGAATTAGAAGATGTAAGAAGAAAAATAAGAAAAAGAGAAGAAGGTTTAATTGGGATTTAGAATAAGAATTAAAGAAAGGAAAATGATATTGGGAATGAAAATGTCAAATATTAGAAGAAGTGAAAAAAAGTAAAAAAAAAACAAAAAAAACCCCAGACATTTAGGCGAAAAAAAAAACTAAAAAAAAGAAAGGAAGAAGAAAAGAACGAAAACAGATTTTGATGAAGCAGGTGCGTGAGGCGATAAAGAAAGTCCGAAAAAGGAAGAAGAGAAATATATAAGAAGAACAAAATAGATAGAAGATGGAAAGAAGAAAAAGAACAAAAGAAGAAAAAT
Source organism: Acanthosepion pharaonis (assembly GCA_903632075.3). Taxonomy (NCBI): domain Eukaryota; kingdom Metazoa; phylum Mollusca; class Cephalopoda; order Sepiida; family Sepiidae; genus Acanthosepion; species Acanthosepion pharaonis. The sequence continues at coordinate 2,995,336 of CAHIKZ030004635.1, read as the reverse complement.
ATAAGAAGTAAAATTGAAAAAAAAGAAAAACAAAAGAAGAAAAATGAAAAAGAAGAAGAAAAAGAAGAAGAAGAAGATGAAAGTTGGCTCTCTGTGCCGCGCCAGGAAATTTTTCTCCCCGGAATCGATACTTCAAATATACAAATCAACCATTCGCCCTTGCATGGAATATTGCTGTCATATATGGTCTAGAGCACTTCTGTTTACCTCGGAGTTCTTGACAAGATCCAGAGGCAGATATATAATATAATTGGCCCTGATCTGGCATCTCGTCTACCGTCACTCTCTCACAGACGCGCCATCTCCTCTCTCTGTCTTTTCTACAAATACTTTCATGATAATTGTTCCGATGAGCTGCTTTCACTGGTTCCCAGACTCCATGAATTCAAGCGCCCTACGAGGCTGGCATCCCGCTCCCACCCTTACACTGTAGAAACTTTTAAATGTAGCCGTCTCTTCTTCTCCAATAGCTTCATACCTCGCACCTCTCGCCTGTGGAACACCCTTCCCTATTCCAGTTTCCCTGAGAGCTATAATCTCCAACTATTCAAATGTAATGTCAATCGACACCTCCAGTTACCTTGATCTATCCACTATCCCTCTCCTCATCCTTTCTTCTATCAGTCCTATCTGCTCTCGCTCCAAATCTTCTGCAACCCCCTGCATCCTAGTGGCTTCACGCCTTGCTCGGGGCGTAATGCTTAAAAAAAAAAAAAAAAGAAGAAAAAGAACAGGAGAAAAATATACGAAGAAAAACAACAAAAGAAAAATAACATAAAAAGAAGAAAAGAAGTAAAAAGAAGAAAAATAAGAAGAAAAGAAGAAGAAAAAAGAAAAATATAACATAAAGAGAAGAAGAAGAATAAAAGATAAAGAACAAAAGAAGAAAAAGAAAAAGAAGAGGAAAGAAAAAGAACGTAAGAATTACAAGAAAAGAAGAAGAAAAAGTAAAAGAAGAAAATAAGAAGAGAAAAGATAAGGAAAGATAACAAAAGAAGAAGATAAGGAAAAGAACAAAAGAAGAAAAGAAAATGTAAGAAAAATAAGATAAGACACAGAGAGAAAGAAGAAGAAGAAGAAGAAGAAGAAGACGAACGGAAGAAAAACAACAAAAGGAGGAGGACAACAATAAGAACAAGAACAATTATAACAAAGCCAGCAGAAGATTAATTGTATGCTAAAAAGTTCTCAGCCCAACAAAAAAAGGGATGCTACGACCATAATGTATGATGTTTGATACCCCTCGTTCGTAATTTGTATCCATGCGATACTTCAAGATTTGTTGTCTACACGCCCAAGATTCGAATTTTCCTTTCCATCAACTGAAACCCTGTGAACGTGAAGGCCATTTTAAAAGAGAAAACACATTGCTGGTGTCCCATCAACGAATATGTTGCTATTTCTGATATGTGGCACGGAGCATTTGCCTGTTGAGTGTGGTGCGTTTGCCTGTTGAGTGTGGTGCATTTGCCTGTTGAGTGTGGTGTGTTTGCTACAGTACCTAGGTAGTTTACAATATTTAAACTATAATTTATTGGCACCGTGGATCCAAATATATTCTTGCAGATGATTATACCACCCCATCCGCCTGAACCGTTGATACAAGACAGAATGGGTTCATATTTTCATATTGTTTATGCCAAATTCAGGCCTTTCTATCCGAATGATATGGCTGAAATCGTGACTAATCACATTAAGCATTGTGTTTTTAATCTTCTGTTGTTAAATTTGGGTGATCCTTAGCGAATTGTACTCTTGGCTTCTTTTTATTTTGATGTTTCAAACCTCGTTTTTGTCGAACAATCACGTGGTCAAGATAAACACTCAGTTGTGGAGCATGCTGAGTGAAGAATGATTCTAATTGAGGAAGAGAGTTATTTATGGTGCAATGGAGCATCTCATTATGCTAAAGTGGGATAGTCCATTGCTTGGGCTTTGATTGGCTGCTGGTACCTGAGTGGAAGTATTTCTATATAAATACCAGCTTAATTTCAGTTAGTTTGCAGGGTTTGTATTAAATTACAACCTGCTTTATTTTTGTCTGCCAGCTGGACGCTAGCTGGAACTCTTACGCCGGTAAGTGTCGTTTATTGTATTGTTATTCTACATCTCCTTCCCCCCATCGCGTGTTGGTAGTGGCCTTTGGGAGGATTTGTTCCTTTAAACCTGGCTGGTTGTGTGGAAGTAGTCTGGACAATGCCCGAGGGTTTTTGTCCGTGTTATTGTGAACAGCTGAGCAGTGTTTGATGGTATTTCAGCGTCGAATGTTTGTAGCAATGGTGTAGGGATCTCAGGTAAGGCACTAGGTCTTGGAACTGGAATTGTTGGTGTATCCAGTTTCCTGAGAAATCGGCGATTTCGTAAGGTAATTCTACCTGATCCGTCAACTCTGATACGGTATTGGTGGTTGGGGAGGATTTCAATGACCTGACCTGTTGTGTCCCATCGACGGGTTGTTGGTCTTTGTAGTGCCACTATTTGTCCTTTTTGAAGGGGTTTAAAGTGTGTGTGCTGTTCTGTTGTATCTCTCTATGAGACTAGCGTTCCGCCGGGACAGACTTATCTCACGATTTTGGGCTGCGGTTATCCACTTCGCGTGGGCTTATAGAGTGTGGGGTGGGGATGGTATGTAGTCACGTAGTCGGCGGTGGAGTAGTAGTTGAGCAGGGATAGCCCAATGTTTTGAATAGGTATATTCCTGTATTGGAGGATGGCTCTTGCTGCACGGTTATTATCCAACGATCCTTGGGCTCCTGTGTTGCCATTTATGATTCTTTTGGCTGTTTTGACAGCGAGCTCTGCTCGACCATTGGATTGTGGGTAACCAGCAGATGATAACCTTTGTTTAACAGCCCAGTCTTGCAAAAATTGCTTGAATGGAAGAGATGTGAAGGGTGGCCCACCATCACTGCTGAGTTCCTCAGGAGCGCCGTAGGTTTGAAATATGTCTCGGCAAATCGAAATAATCCTTGAGGCATTAGCTTCTCCATGGCTCAAGTGGTATAGATTCAGCCAGCCCGTTAACCTGTCAGCGCATGCTAAGTAACCATGGTTTCCAACATGGAAGATGTCCATGACGATTTGCTGAAATGGTCAATCAGGAGATGGTGTCAAATTGATTGGCTCTTTTGGTTGACTCAGGGCAATTTTGAGCAGAACGTACAACCTGCTCTAATGTTACGAATTGAAGCATTCATCCCGGGCCAATAAACAGATTCATTGGCACGTGCCTTCATGCCAACTTCGCCTTGATGTGCAGAATGTAGGCTATGTAATATTTTTTAGCGTTGTGAGGTGGGGATAACAATTCTTTGATCTAAGAGCACTAACCCATCGTCAACACTTAGGCGGTGCCTCACTTCCCAATATTCGCGGATTTCAGGTGCAGTGAGGATGCGCGTTCTTTGGAATCCGTTTTGTATTACTTCAATTAATTTTTTGTATTGCGGGTCGCTGCGTCCCGCCGTACGGATAACGTCTGGTGAGATGAGCTCCAGGTTGTCATTTGCACCGAATGTTGCTAATAAGGTTGTTGATTTGACCCAGTCATCCATGTTGTCGGACTCTATGATGTCTGATTGAGAGGGTTCAGCAGTGAATACATTTAGGAGTGCCTGTGAGATGTCTGCTGGGTTACGAGAGACAGCATCGGAGGCTCTGTGCCATTTCCCAGGGCAGTGCTGTATGGTGAATCTGTACCTGAGGGTTTTCTCCTTTAACCTGAATAATCGGGGGTTTTGGATTTTACTAAGGTCTCTATCTCCGAATAATCCTTTTAGTGGTTCATGATCTGTAACCACTATGAGATTCGGGCAACCCATTACAAAAATCCGACATTTTTCCAATGCCCATGCAATTGCTGCTGCTTCGCCTTCAATAGGTACATATCTGCGTTCAGCATCAATGCAGAATCTGCTACCAGCAAATATCAGGCGCCAACCTTCAGGGCAGCAAACTGGGGCTTTGTCAGTGGTGCATGAGCAATACTTCTGCAGAAGTAGGAAGCCCATTCCGTCTCCGATGCCTTTTCGGACTAAGTCAACTATGACCTTCTTTGACTGCTGGAATGCATCCTCAAGGCTTTTATTCCATGTAAAGTGTGAGTCTCGTTTTACGAGATCACGAAATGGAAGCATGACTGGGCTTAGTGAGTATGCCCAAGCGACTTGGTTGACCAGCCCAAACCATGATCTAGCATCGGTGAGTGTTTTTTGGTATTGGGAAGCTCAATATTGCCTCCAGCATGGATTTAGAAGGGGTTACACCAGAAGATGTTATTTGAGGCCCCAAACTGCACCGTGTCTTGGCAAAATTGAATTTTTCTCTATTTATTACGATGCCGTTTTTGCACAATGGAGGAGAAAATCGAAGGTGTGAAAAAAAGGCTCCTTCGATGTCAGAGTCATAGAGTAGGGTGTCATCCACGATTTTTACTTTGCGGGGGATGTCTTTTTTATTACTTCATCATACCTTCGGGTGTAGGCATCGCCAGATGCTAGGTAACCTTGTGGCATTCTCAGGTATATGAACCTTCCCCATTCTGTGATGAAGGTGGTGAGTGGTTGGGACTCTTTATCTAAGGGGATGGAATGATATCCATCAACAGCATCCAACACTGTTTTCTTTTGTTTAGGTGGCACTTGTATTGCTAGCTGAATGGTGACCCTGTATGGTGTGTTTCCCGTTTGCACTGTGAATTCAAGTGTTGGTAGTCTATGGTTCTTCGTGGTTTGCCATTTTTTTGGCGGTAATTACCATAGTGCTACACCAATCAGTGGGCATGCCAACGGGTACTGGGGTTATGATACCCTTTTTCACATCTTCCCAAAGGGCCTGTTTTACGGGCTCTTTGAAGTGAAAAACACAGGAATTGGGTTATGTCTGGCTTTGGGGACTGCTCCTTCTTTGAGGTGTATATGTGCAGTGGGGCCAGACATCGGTGGGAATTCACAATTGTTCTTGAACGCCGTTTCGGCAAATTGATTCAATAGCCAATTCTTGAGCCTATCAATAATTTGTTCTGTTGGGAGAAAAGGGAGTTTTTGGGGGCGTGTTGGAAGTTGTCCCTCGACTTTGCATTGTTTAGGGCTCACGTCCGATTTTATATGTGTGCTTGTCGAGGGCATGTGTTGCATTGCTGTTTGGGGTAATATTGTAGTCGTCGGGTTCGGGAAGTCTTTGGACAGTATCCCTACATCAATGCAGGCTGCTTTGCTGAAGTATAGCCGCTGAATCTTTTTGCATATGTATAGGGCTTGTTTAGTTGTTCTTCCTTGGACGATGAATTCCACGGGGAGCCAACCCTGACATACAAGCGTAAAGCCTCCCACAGCTCGGACGACTTTTTCTTGATGGAATGAGGTTGTTGATAGTGAGCCCCATATTCAGAAGGTGCTTAAGTCCCCCGAGACATATGGTGGCCCCACTGTCAGGAAAGATTGTCATCCTAGTGCTGTGATTTCTGGGGATATTCTTAATTTGTCTGGGATCCGGTTTTGAAAATGGAACAACATATGCATCAATTTCCCATATCTGGCCTGTGTCTTTAGATGTATACGTGCCTGTCGTTTGATTGAATGTGATGTGGGCGATAAGTGTGTCCATGGCGGCTTCATTAGCCTCTAGGCTTTTCCTGACCGCTTGAGCTGGTTTCTTAGCCCGGCATACCCTCGATAGGTGATTGGGCTTCCCACAATTACTACATGTTTGTCCCCATGCTGGGCATTTTAGCCGGCGTGACTCAGTTCCTGAGGTGCCATGCTGGTGGCTGCCACAACCTAAGCAAGCCTGGTGGTTTGATTTAACATTGCAGTTGCAATAGGTGCTGGTACGGATCGCCTCGTTGGCTTGTGGTGTACCCTTCTGTCTGCGGTATGTAGATAGCCGAGCAGCAGCTGTATCTGAAGCACTGGCCATTGAGGTTTGGTCCCGCAATGCTGATTCAAATGCCTCAGCATGACGGATATTTTGTTCAAGGGATTTAAGTGCCCCAGCTTTGGCCAGTAGGTCAGCCTGGGTGTGTCATTTGCTATTCCACGGATGATCTGGTCCTTGATGTATATATCAGACAGGTCATGTTCACACGAGGGGCAGGTAAAGTTACAATCAACGGCTACGGCTCTAAGGCGGACAAGGTAACTTTTGTATTGGCTCATCAGCATCCTGAGACATGGAGGCAAAAGCAAGGCGATGGACAATAGGACTTGACCTCTGGGTGACCAACACTTCTACCATGTCAAGTAGATTATCTGGATCAGTGGTAAAGAAGTCAGGGTGTGTGTTGATTATGGCGTTTTGCACAGCCTCATCAGCACAATTGTATAGGTGAATATTAGCTTGGGAGTTTGGCATATTTGTCATCTTGGTAAAGACATCCCAGTCAATTCGGAACTTCCTGAATTGCTGTGGTGTCATCTCGAGATTGAGATGAGGAGGCTTGGCTGCTAGTGCCTGAATGCGGGTTGTCTGGGTGGTGGATTCCTTAGCCTGCTTAATGATACACAGGGCTTCTCCCATTAATGTGACTCCCAGCTCCTTAAGCATAGATCGATCCAGCATTTGAAGGCTCTCGATTGTCAGCTTCTCGTCCGCAAACCTTGTTGCATGAGTTTTGGCCGAGTCGGTGGATATGCCTGCTTCAATGAAGAAGAGTTCCCAATTTTCAGGTGTCATAAATCCTGTTCGCAGCGCCATGTCGAACAATCACGTGGTCAAGATAAACACTCAGTTGTGGAGCAAGCTGAGTGAAGAATGATTCTAATTGAGGAAGAGAGTTATTTATGGTGCAATGGAGCATCTCATTATGCTAAAGTGGGATAGTCCATTGCTTGGGCTTTGATTGGCTGCTGGTACCTGGTGGAAGTATTTCTATATAAATACCAGCTTAATTTCAGTTAGTTTGCAGGGTTTGTATTAAGTTACAACCTGCTTTATTTTTGTCTGCCAGCTGGACGCTAGCTGGAACTCTTACGCCGGTAAGTGTCGTTTATTGTATTGTTATTCTACAGTTTTAATAAAAAAAATGAATACAGTAAGAGTCATGATCGAGGGAATCACTATATATATATATATATATATATATATATATATATATACGAAGAGGTTGTATTAATTTAAAAAAACAGAAAACTTGAAAAAACAATATTACAATTGAAAAAATAAATAAAAAAAGAAATCAAAAGATAAGAAGAGGAAAATGAAAAAATGAGTTAATTTTATCAATTGATTCATTGTCTACGGTTTATCGAACTTTTTTAATATTGTAAGAATTTAGGAGGTGAGGTGCGGAAATAATAATTGTTTAGTTATACAAGTCTTACTAGTTAACCCATAGTTGGGGTGAAAAGAGGTAGATTCAGACCTTTCCCAAAGGTATTTGCGCGTAAGTGCATATAACCAACTGGAATTCGAACTCGGCACTCCGATTAACAACTACGAGCCATTATCCATTACACCACCCACACATTCAATCTTACAGCACCTGGTATTCCCAAGCATTCACCCATCTAGTACTGACCTGGCTCGAAGTTGCTTATATTTCAACGTAATGTAGCTTGAGTCGATATTAGAATCTAATTCTTATAATGATACAGTGGAAGTAAAAAAAAAAAAAAAAAAAAAATTGCTTAACGTATCTCGTTGATATTTTTTAAAAATCATTTCGCCCCAAGCAAGGCAATAAAGTCACTAAGGCACAAGAAGTTATTGAGTGTTAGAGAATACGACAACGAACAGCGTGAGAAATGCCATTCGTTTCATTCCAGTACAATAAACGAGGAGACATATTGTCGATCATCTACGTGACATCCAATTACATGAACTGATAAGGCAAACCGTCAAGTTACCAATATTTTTATTGTTGTATCATTGGCCAATTCTATGCGATAGCTTCTCATTTTTGGTTAATGCATATATTTTGATATTTCTAAACTTAAAATATATGCTTTAAACATTTTGATAAACGTATTTTATGCATAATATCCTTTCCAAGCAAGTCTCTTAAATTTCCAATTCTTCTTGTTTTTTACTTTTTTAATCACTAACGCCACTAGGACACAAAGGCTTACTGAGTGTTAGAGAATATGAGAACAAAACTACTATAAAGGAGAAAGTACAATAAAAAACAAAAACAAAAAAACAAAAAAAAAACAAAAAAAAACAAGAATTAAGAAAACAGAAGATAACGATTTACATTGCATTTAAATTTTTGAAGACCAAAATTGACTTGGAAGCAAGAAACTGGAAGAATGTTCTACGAGCGAGAAGTGTCAGTGAAGAATATGTAAGCATAGAACTTACGGTTAAATCTAGCTATTTTAACTGGAAATTGATCAGACCTAATACTGCGCTTAAATTCATAAAGTGTAGGTATCATAAAAGGAAAGTTTGTTAGAACAATTATCATGAAAGTATTTATAGAAAAGACACAGGGAATCTACGTTTCGGCGGTGGGAAAGTGACTGAAGCCGAGATGCAAGGTCAAGACAAATGACATTGCAGATTCTTCTTTGAATTTTATCTGAAAATTTGAATATTTTGTGGCCACTCAAGACATTGGACAATGTGGTTCTCTCAAAATAGATAATGAAATAACAAATAACCCATAATAAAAAAATCTTCAATGTATTAACATATTTTTTTAATCATTTCATCAGAAGCAAACCAATAAAGCCAGAGATGCAGGGAGTTACTAAGTGTAAAAGAGTACAAAAAAAAAAAAAACACAAGAAAAGGGAGAGAGAACAATAAAAAAACAGAAATTAAGAAGACAAAAGATAACAATTTACATTATATTTCAATTTGAAGACCAAACTTGACTGGAAAGCAAAAAGCCGAAAGAGAGTTCTACTAGGAATAAGTGAGGGAAAAGAAACTGTTAGCATAGAACTTATAGTTAAATTTAGCCATTTCAACAGTAAAATGATGAGACTTTGCCGCTAATTTAATACATAGTCTAGGTACCATAGAGGAAAATGATATTTATTCTGTGAAATATAAAAAGTTGGCACAAGGTCAAAAGGGGGCTGGAGAAGGCTGGTATTCTTCTGTCTTATACTTAGCTAGCCACAATCACTGACCCAAATATACCACAATATTCCTCTAAACAAAACAACACATTCTTACTTATTCTTACTACAGCCCACGTAATACCTCAGAGTCTCTGTTAAGTCCTAACTAGTCCGCATATGTACAACTTGTCTGTGGTTGGCCGAGGAATAAAATAACAATTTAAAAAAATGAAACCCCATAAAGCAAAGTAATAATTACTTTGAATACAAAATTGTGGCACAAAGCCAAAATTGGGCGGGGGGGTGAGCTGGTCTTAAATCTGTCATCTTAAACTTAGCTAGCCACGATTGCCGACCCAAACATACCACAGTATTCCTTATACCAAAACAACACATTGTTACTTACCATTCTTATTACAGTCACCATAGTACCTCAAAGTCTCTATGTAGTCATAATTAGATCCCATATGTACAATTTGTCTGTGAGGAGGTGGGTATAAAAATAACATTTAAATATGAAATGAAACCCCAATGAATATTTACATAGAGAAAAGTTCATCAGAACAATTACCATGAAATTATTTATAGAAAAGACACAGGGAAGCTACGCTACGGCGACGGGAAAGGGACTGAATCCGAGATGCCAGGTCAGGACTAATAACATTGCAGAAACTTCTATGGATTTTATCAAGAATCTCTAAATATGTAGTAGGAGAACCAGCCCATATGCGGTCGCAATCTTCAAAGCAAGGACGATTGGTAGACTTATAAATATGTAAGATAGATTCCGGCAAGTAAAATTTCTAGCACGACACAGTGAATCACTTTTATTAGCTGCAGACTTATATATATATATATATATATATAATGTCATTCAAATAAATTTTATATATAGATTTTATTATTATACATTAAAAGATGGAATTATTTTTCTGATGACTCGAGTTCTTCGGTGAAATGTTTCAAAGTAAAAGAATTCCATCTTATATTTATTATCTCGTCGGATTGTCAAAAAACTTTACTTACATATATGTTAAGTGTTTCTTTTAAATTAACTGTAGCTGATACTGATGCTGGCACATTCTTGATTCGAACAAAAAGGTTTCCCTATATAAAAAAATATATACTGATGTTTAATCATTTGGTGAGATTTTTCTACTTTAAGTAGGAACGAGACATTTTCAATGTATTCCCTCGGACAAACCGAACAAGCTATTTAAAAAAAAAGATAGAAAACGTTACTAAATCTGGAAGACGCTAAAAGCGAAAGGCAGACGTTAAATTCACAAAACTTGTGTAAAATATATTAAAAACACAACAGGAAAATACGCGATGAAAAGCTGATTATTTTTTGTCAGGAAATCGTACAAAATACTAGTAAAGAAACAATACATAAATATCAAATGTACTTATGCATAAATAAATCTCATATGTGGTAAATACACAATTTATAAAGAATGTTAATTTATAAATAAACAATTATTTGTTTGGTATGCATTTGTCTTCAAAATGGCGTTTTGACGATGTTTTAAATGCATACTGATCGAAGTTGGGAAATTTCGACGTGGTGTAATGGTTAGCAAGATGGTCTCGCTAGATCAATTATGACTGAGTAGTGAGTTCGATCCTCAGTTTGTGCTCCAGACTTTCGGCCTTGTGCCACACTTAAGCTACGCTTAGAAAATCATTTAGGGCACTTGAACGTGGTGTAATGGTTAGCAAGATTGTCTTACTACATCAATTAAAACTGAGTAGTGAGTTCGATCCTCACTGGGTGCTTCATACTTGTGCCACATCCGAGCTACGGAGAATATTAAGAACATCATCGCCATCATTTATGTTAAGGGGTCCACCCCTTTTTCATACAAGTGGACTCGCCCGGTGTGTACTTGTACTGCTGCCGGTGAATACCCGAGAGTGACAGTGATATAGTGAGAGAGTGAGGTAACCGCTTTGTAGGAGTCACAGTTGCGAGCACGTAGACTCAGAAGGAAGTCATACTTCGATACTGAATTTCCCAGACTGTATATATATATTATTATTGCTACTAACCGCATTTCTGGATCTACTAACCGTATTACCAATTGTATTATTACGTCAATACATTTATTTGCTGTTTCATTCCTGCATTTGTCATTCATTTGAGACCGGATTTCATCCCGGAATCCACAACAATTTATATGCAATGTCCCTTCAAGACGTGGGTGGTATATCTCGTCACAACTTCTTGTCAGTTGTGGCGCTAAGCAATGTTTGACTATTTACACCCCGCTCTTTGTCCCTGCTCTGCCCTGCCATACTGTATTTGAAATTAAGCAATAGTCATTGTTCCTCCGTTTGTTTTGACTTCTTCTCTTTCCGATTACTTCCCTCTCTGTTTAAGCTTCTCAGCAATTGAGCAACTGTCAAAAATCCTGAGTGTGATTTAAGCCGAGTGACAAAGATTCCCCAGAGAGTGGGAAATTACGAAGTTGGTTATATCAGGTCATCACATAAGTTCTGTCCGAATTTTAACTTTTTGTTAAAATGAACGAAATTTAAAGAGTATCTTATAATGTCTAATGGAGCTGAACATCATTTTTATGTTTAGATGCATTTAAACTGATCAAATTTTATTTCAGAGAACAATAAAATTAAATTTTGTTTGATTAAAACCCTAACATGGAAGTACCCAAGAATCATTTGAGGCACATAATGCTTTATGAGTTCAAGAAAGGAAACTCAGCAGCCGAAGCGGATAGAAACATTCACTCAGTTTATGGAGAGGAATGTGTGAATGAAAGTGCTTGCAGAAGATGGTTTGCAAAATTCAGAGGTGGAGATTTCACCCTTGAAGATGAAGATCGAACCGGACGTCCAGTTGAGTTTGATGAAAAGCTTGAAGCAGCCCTTGAAGAAAATCCTGCTTTATCAGTTGAGGAATTGGCAGTGGTTCTCAGTTCAAACCATACAACTGTTCATCGTCATCTTCAACAACTTGGAAAAGTTCCTAAACTTGGAAAATGGGTGCCTCGTGAATTGTCTGAAAACAACCTCAAATCCCGAGTTGACATCTGCTCTTCTTTCCATTCTCGCCAACTTGTTTCACTTTTTTTGGATAGACTTGTGACTGGCGACGAAAAATGTATCTTTTATCGAAATGTTAAGCATCGTAGACAGTGGCTTGGTAAAGGGGAAGGACCCCAGCCACAGCCGAGAAGGGAACTTCATGGGCAAAAGGTTCTTCTTTCAATCTGGTGGGATCGCCAAGGAATAATCCACTTTGAATTCTTACCACCTAATGCAACAATTAATTCTCAAATATACTGTCAGCAATTAGAGCGTTTGAACCAATCTTTGAGGAAAGAAAGACCTGCTTTAGTGAATCAAAAAGAGGTGATGTTTCATCAGGACAATGCACGACCCCACACAGCAAGAATCACGTCACAAAAGATCGAAGAACTTGGTTAGGAGAGAATTCCTCATCCACTTTATTCTCCCGATTTTGCTTCTTCAGACTACCATTTGTTTCGACCTTACAGAATCATTTGGAGGAAACAGCTTTTGTAACACAGGAAGAGGTTAAAACTGACATTTGTGAGTTCTTCGAATCAAAGCCAAAAGAATTTTACAGTAATTGAATTAGTAATCTTGTCAATAGATGGAAGGAAGTCATAGATAATCAGGGAAAATGCATTGTTGATTGAATCTCTAATTAAATGTAACATATGGTCACTTGTTTTCTTTATTCAAAATTCGGACAGAACTTATAGGATGACCTGATATATTAGAAGTTGGTTAATATATTAATATTAATTTGAAATATTTCAATGAATAGCTACTTCATACTCTTGCTCTCTCTTTAAATGCTGTCAGCAGTTAGGGAAATGTAGGGAGTTTAGTAAAAGACAACAGAAAATGTGATCCATGAGTGTGGAAGCGGGTAGGGGTTAAAACTTCCAGAAATTAAGCAAAGGATTAAGAGTTTTGAAAGCAGAGAGAAGTAGGTTTATCAGGATTTATTATAGGCGGACATATTCTGATAAGCAGACGACATTGTCTTGATAATACATTCAGAGAAAACTGAAAGGAATCAGATACAAGGCAGTAACGGAAAACAAGAAGATAAAAAAATTAACTCTTAGAAGACATAATGTTTGGTTTTCTGTACGAGACAACGAAAGGTGTAAACTGCATAGTCAGGATAAAACAAAAGTCAAACAAATAGAAGACTGAACCATCTAGACTTCTTCTTCTTTTATATACCATGTCCCTGCTGAACGCTGGTGATCATGACTCTCCACAATTTCCTGTTTTTTTGTAGCTTTTAGTAAATTTTCTGTTCGTGTTATCTCCCCTAAGCTCTGTTCTGTCAACCATTTACAAAACCTCGTTAAGTAGGTTATGTTCTGCTTTCCTTCTTGCCTTATATGTCAGGAGAGTGACTAATTTTCTGAGCCCTTTCTCCTCATTATGTACATTAGAAATGTAAACTTTATCTTTCCGGTATTAACTATAAGTATCCTTTTTGTTTCCATTTTCTCTGAAATCCAAGCTCAAACTCACTATGTAGGTTACACGTTCATTTGTCTAACTTGCCCTCAATCTGTTTTTCATTATGTGCTCTAAAAATTTCAACTGTCCATTTCTGATGTTAAGTATAATTGTCCATTTTTTTGTGTGTTTTTTTTTGTTTCCATTTACTCTAAAACCTCATTGTTGCTCTCATGATTCAGTCCATCGTATTCTCATCATCCTACATTTCTATTGCGTCAAATCCCTTCTTCATCTGCGAGGAGATTGTCCAGCATTCACTGCCATATAGGAGGGCTGATATTACATAACAGTTCAGTTCTCTTTTATTTGTTTCCATTGAAATTTTATTAATGACTTGAAAACAGCGGAAAATTTGACATAGAAATTTGATGGCGCAAAGGAATAGGGAATGAAACCTTCCTGAAACTAAACAAAGTATTCAGAGAGAGAAAGATTTCGTTGGGAGCAAAGAAAACAATGCTGAACTTCTATGTAATATCTAATCTCCCATATGACAGTAAATACTGGACAATCAATTCAAAGATGAAGAGACTTGAAGAGACAGAGATGTGGGTCAACTGACGAATGCGAAAATTACTCTGGCGGTAATATGAACTACAATGAAACACATTTACAATCAGAAAGAGTCAAATAAGATTTCAGATATAAATAATGAAGAAAGCGGGCCTAGAGAATTTAACGCACACACAGGACATATGTCATTTTGGATATTTAGTTTTTCGATTTTGCTCCGTCCGTAAAGTTGTCCAAGATTAGGTCAATGACTATGATACATAAACATGGGGATAAAAGGTCCTCTTTGGAAGGCTTTCTTTTATTACTTACACTCTGTTTGAAGTTATTAAGCAAATCATTTAAACTTCGATAATTCAAATTTGGTTTTAAAAAGTTGTCAAATTTTAAACAACCAATTTAGATGTCAAAAGAAAAGCCCGGATTGAAATTTTCGGTAGTATCAATGTGTTTTATTGAAGTTATTGACGTTATTTAATGTGTTCTAAAAAGCTGCTAAAAATTCTAAAAAGCTGAAGTTATTAAGCAAATCCAAATAATCACATTTTACTTCAAAAAAAGGTAATAAAATCATCAAAAAAATTATTAACAGTTATAATGGAACAAATAACAAATACATAGAAGTCTTTGAATCGTTTACATCTTAATATAATGGCCCTTCTTCTCAATAACAGCCAGTAATCTATTATCCATTGATTTTGTTAATTTTCACTTCAGCAATTTCAATTTCCGACATGATAGTTTTAATTGCTTCCTATAGGTCTGTTTTGCTGTTATATTTTTTGTCACTTTCATATGATTTCATCTTCACAATTGACCATAGATTTTCGATCGGAATCAGATCATGATTAGATTGGCCATTCCATTATCTGCTGTCATGTAAATCTTTTATGCTCAAAGAATTCATGGGTAAGCTTAGATACACGAGAAAGAGCATTGTCGTGCATAAATACAAACTTCACTTTGAAACTGTCTGGGACTTGTTTCGTGCAAAGAAAGCCTTGTTCATAAAATTACAATAGTTAGCACTGTTCAGTTTAACTGCTTCATTGACTTAAAATGGTTCAGTAATGGTTTGATGGACAACTCCAATCCATAGCATAACACTACCGCCTCCTTCTTGCCTTATTTTGGCCACAGACACGTCTGAATTGGATAAAATCAATCCTTTGTCTCATCAAATGTCACTCGAAATTCCTCCGTGAAAATTAGTTAGAAAAGTCAATTTTCATGTATTTCTTGACCCAATTTTGACGTTTTAAAATATTTGCTTCAGTGAGAGGTGGTTGCCTAGGAGATGTTTTTTTTACAGATCCCAATTCACAAAGTATTCTACCCATTTTTGTCCTTCTTGACTCCCTCAATCCCAGCCTATTCAAGGGTCTGTGTGCTGATCAAAAGTGGTTGTTTCACTATAACTCGCTTTAGTTTACGTTCATCTTGAGAAACAAAGTTCTCAAAGCGTTTTCCTTTGCTTTAAGTTCTTAACTTACTTATATTTTCAACAGCCTTCTTTATCGTTCGCTGATCTTTACAAAGCTCCTTTGATATCGCCAATGAGGACATTTCCTCACTAAATAACTTTGTTATTTTCTGTTTTTAGCAATTGTTAGATCCTTCTCTTTACCCATGTTTCAACATACATTATAGACAAAAAGAAAAAATAGTTTTTATTAGATTTCAGAGGTCTTAATCTATTATTACTTTAATCTGCATGATAACTCCAGTCAGTCCATTTTCTTAAATTCTAAATATCTCAGAAACAAACCATTAAAATGGCAGAACATTTAATTTAATATTTTACTAATGGTGGAAATGGACGAATTTAAATTTGACAAATATTAGAGAATTACTAAATGTAAGAGTCGTTAGATGGAAGTGAAAACTATGAGAATAAGGAGGATAGACAACAATTGACGTGTGACTTGAAGAGGTTAAGATTGTAGAGTTCATCCACACAGAACTATGTTTTGCAGGGTATCAGGAGAAAATCTGAATTGAACTTGTTCCTTACATTTGGAATACGGGGAAAATGGAGATGATTCGACTCGCTGGACATAGAACAGCGAGTCCTTGATGTAAAGATCTGAACTGGAGGAGGTAAACATTTGCCAAGGAAATAGCGATTTAGTTGTGATAAGCATGAGACTTTGCATCTTTGTAGAAAGAGGCTGTAGAGTGGAAAATAAGTGACCCCCTTCTATAAAGCAGCGTAAAGTCTATCAAAGCTGGAAAATGAAGATTAAATAGCTGCAACCCAAATATGGCAGAACAATTTCATCTTTGGTCTAATCTAACTCTTGTATAGATAAAGCATAGCAGAAGAAGTCAGGTACTTTTTGGATCAGTATAAAAGATTCGATCATTTAAGTTAAGCAACATCGACCTTAGTATCTAGATGGGTGACAGCGTTGGAATACGAGGTACTGTAAACTTGGATGAGAGGGTGGTGTAATGGATAAATTTTCGGAATTGGAAGTCGGAGAGCCGAGTTCGAATTCCAGTCGGGTTCGTTATACTTACGTGCAAATACATATGGGAAAAATATGTATTCACCTCTTCTCTCCCCCAGCTATGGGTTAATTAGTAGGATTTGTACATGTAAATCATTATTATCTCTAAAAGATTCTTACAATCTAAAAAATATTTTCTGGCTTTAAATAACCAACAAATACGCATGGCAAAAATATGAATCCATCTCTTCTCTCCCCCCAGCTATGGTCTAATTAGTAGGATTTGTATATGTAAATCCTTATTATCGCTAAAAGATTCTTACAATCTAAAAAAATATTATCTGGCTTTAAATAACCAGCAAGAGGTTGATAAGGGGTAAAAAAACCCAAACAAATCACTCAATCCATTTGGGGTCTGGTGTGAAATACTGAGTCAAATTCGATTTTATAGATTTGGATTTGATGTTTTCACGAATGACATTCAAAGATTAAGGTTTAACGGATAAAGTCGTATTTGCATCGTAGTTCCATTCATCATGTACAACGTTTATCTGCAACAATATTTTCATATTGCTTATTTTGGCTACTGAATAATCTTTGTTATTATTATTTGATTTAGCGATATTTCCTTTCGTATCTGAGTTTGAATTTTATGTTTCAAACGTATACTTTCTCTGTTTGTCAACAGTTTTGCACAATTTTAAACCTAATTTCCCTTGAGATAGTCAAGCAAACAGCTGAAAATACAATCAATAAGCAGTGTACTTAACAATACATGGATGTTCAGACGATTCATTTTTTTTCTCAAGTCAAAATACCAGTAAAATATAAATGCCGTTGAAATTTATTTTGCGAGAAAGTTTGGATTTTGGATCAAGTAGGAGACAATTACCAACAGAAGAAAAGAAAACAGGAAGAAGACATCCGAAAATTAAAACGAAAATTTAGTGAAATTAATTGAACATTAATTTATTAATTAAACTTTTAAAATTTGCGAACAAAAATCGATGAAATGATTCATTAAACAAAAACGACATCATCATCATCGTCTTAATCACCACCACCATCATCATCGTCATCATCATCGTTTTTGTTGTTGTTGCTTCCACCATTATAATTCGACCTATTCTATTATGCGACGAGGTCGTAGGTGGTCATGATTCTCCACAACTTCCTATCCTTTATGGCTTTAAGAAATATTTGTCCTTCTACTGTCTCTCCCAGTCTCTTTTCTGCCATCCATTTACATAATCTCGTTCGGTAGGTTACTCTCTGTACGACTTTGCCGCTCTCGCCTTCAGTATGTCCTGTCAGTGTCAAATTCTCCAAGCCCTCTTTTCTTTTTCATTAGGCATCACAGAATTTTCAGCTGCCTCCACTTGATCCTAAACACAAGTGTCCTTTTTTTTATTCCGATTTTCCTTAAAACTTCCTTGTTGCTCACATGTTCCATTTATGTTATTCACTGCATACCTTCTGTAGAGCCACATTTTTGCTGACCCAAGTCTCAATTTCATCTGTCAGTACATTGTCAAACATTCAGTGCCATATGAGAGGATTGGTATTATATTGCAGTTCAGTACTCTTTTCTTTATTTCTAACAAACACTTCCTGTTTCTTAATACTTTGCTTAGCTTTTGGAAGGCATATTTCGCTGTTTCACTATGCCTTCTGATTTCTGCGTCTCAACCTCTATTAAAATACTTCACAGATTGATTTTGACGTCTCCAATTCGTACCTTGAATCCTCTTCTAACAACTATATAATTTGTCTTCTTACAATTATTAGTTAGTCCTTTCTTCTAGCCTTCTTCTACTCCCTTATCTATGCGTTCTGAGAGTTTTCTTTCTGTCTCTGCCATCAAGCCTGTGCCTTATGTGTGTCTACCAGTAATGAATCCTGGTAGGATTTCTTGGGGATCCCCTCGCTGTAAAGATTAAATAAGTCCGGTGAGAAGATGAGTCCTTGTCTTACACCCCTTTCTGTTTATCGTCTAATTCCATAGCTACATATCTTGTAACATCAAGTATTCCAATGACTTTCTGAACGTTTTGTCATAATGAGCATTGTATCTCGATTAGGTTATCTTCTATGAGCCGTATCTCTTCAGGACACGGAAATCATGGCTCTCTATAACTTCCTGTCTTTGTAGCTCTTAGTAAATAACTTGGCTAACAGTCTAACTCTCTGCCTTCGGGCGGAGAGGAACCCAGATGAGGATCCGCTGAAGGGCAAAGTCTCATTCCGGGTGGTTGACTGCCCCTGAACCCGTTTATGCGGGTTCAAAGAGGGAATATTTTTGGCCGAGCCTACAGGCTCGGAGATTCCACGTTAAACGCGGCCTCGTGCCACATGTAACCCTCGTGGGAGGGTGTAGCTAAATATCACTATCTTCTAATCCCTGTGTTGCCACCCAGTTACACAATCACGTTAGATAGGTTATCCTATGCTTTTCTCCGTCTCTTTTGCCTTCCATATGTCTTTTGAATGTAGAATTCTCCAAGCCCCCTTTCTTCATTATGTATTCAAGAAATTTCAACTGTCGCTTTCTGGTTCTATGTATAAGTGTCATTTTGTTTCCATTTTCCTTAAAACGTCGTCTTCGCTCACATGTTCAGTCCATAGTATTCTCAGCATCCTTCTGTAGAACCATATTTCTGTTGCCTCAAGTCTCTTCTTTATTTGTGATGAGATTGTCCAGCATTCATTGCCATATAGGAGGGCCGATATTGCATAACAGTTCAGTAGTCTTTTCTTTGTTTGTAACGAAATTTTCCTGTTTCTTAATACTCTGCTTAGCTTTTGGAAAGCATCTTTCGATCTTCCAAAGTGCATTCTTCCTTCTCTGTTAAAGCACTTGCTATTGACGTTTTTGTACTTGATTCGTCGTTCCCATGTCAGGATGTTCCTTTTGCTAACAGTCTTACATTTTCTAGCCTTACAATTGACCAGATAACGTCGAAACTGATACCTCCAGATAAAGTGACAGCAAGTATCGTCAATACTCCAGCACTCTTCTCAGTGATTTAGGCGGTTGAATGAATGTTTTCAGTTCTTCACCTGATTTAACAAAAAAAGTATTCCGTTCTCTTTCAATTGCTCAATTTATTAGGAACTAGCAGCATGGCCCGACGTTGCCCGTGCTTAATTCAAAAATTGTACGACTCATACAGCAATCGCTATCACTTGACTTAAAATATTTTTGCCCTTCCTTGCATTTAAAGGAGTGCCTTTTGCCATGCTGATGCTGCTACATGCCTTACTTCTTGCCTATATCAC
Source organism: Acanthosepion pharaonis (assembly GCA_903632075.3). NCBI lineage: Eukaryota > Metazoa > Mollusca > Cephalopoda > Sepiida > Sepiidae > Acanthosepion > Acanthosepion pharaonis. The sequence goes on along the minus strand of CAHIKZ030004635.1, from coordinate 2,975,547 downwards.
ACTGTGAATTTTTTCTATGCTCTATACTAAACATTAAATCTGTTATGAAAAAAGAATTAAACAAAATGAACACAAAACGATCAGCTTTAAAAAAGAACTCGTAACTGGAAAAACTGAATGAAAAAATAATGATAACAACAAATAATTTTTCCCACCCAACCCAATTCTGCGGAATCAGAATCAACGTTGAGTTTAAGAAAGCGAATGAGCCAATTGGCGTAATGTGCCATGCAGATTTTTTTTGCATGCTAGCATGCTAGTTAACATTCGTGTCAGTCAGCTGTTGGCTCTCACACTGGCCAATAGAATCTTCCTGCCTATTTTGGCAGCCAGCTATAGGCTCTCACTCTGGCCAGTACAAAATGGCCACAAACTACATGAAAACTGCCGTAGAAGCATGAAAAAATCGATTATTTCCACTATCGATGGGAGTTGGGAAATGCAAAGTCAGTCTTGGCCTTCCCGCTAACTTGGAGCATGTGCATGTAAATTTTGGTGCAAATCCGTCGAAAATTGCGGCCGTTCATTCGTTACACACACACACACACACACACACACACACACACACACACACACACACACATCCTGCCTTTTATAGATAGAGATACTGTTGAGAGATTATATTTGAGACTTCGACAATTTAGGTCGCTGGAATCTGTGCTATTGCCTGGTAATAAAATCGCTACTATTCATGATGAGGCCGTGCTAATCTTTGGAGCTAAAGAATACAGTAGAAACTGCAAGAAAAACAATTAGAATTCATTATAAGATTTTATTCCACTAGATTTCCGTTCACTCGTCAGACGTTTGTATTCAATTTATATTTCTTTTTTATGCTGTGTTCTTATTTAAATTGATACATGTGTGCTCTAGTGATAAGACCTTTCCAAAGAGAATTTTATAATGAATCCATTATCTAAATAATGAGAAAGCAAGCACATAATAAGCAGATTTACAGCATCAAATAATATAGGTATAACACTTTTCTTAATTTGAGCAAAGAGGGAGTTTAATGATAAGAGGAACTGCAATGAATCGTATATTTACAACCAGAACGAGACACAACGAGAAAAAAAAGATCTAGAGAATTTAACACTCACGGGACATACTAAAAGGAAGAGATCCAAGGGGGAAATGTGAGATATGTATTTTTATACGTGACGCATATGTTTTATATGCCTTTTGTTTCAATCACGGTTTTCACGACGTGAGTACCTTTTATCTGACGATCCATTCTTTTGTCTGAACTTGAACCTACCTGAAGTAGATGCTTGTTTAACATATAACAAGGTGACAAAGTTAAACTGTTTTATTCAGTCAGTCCCACAAGATGATCCACAATCAGTTTAAGTATCTCTTTACATAAAATACGTCTCTGGTTCTTTTACCAGAGACATTTTTTAAATTAGATTAATTAGCCACTAAGACTCAAAGGGTGTGAAACAATTAGAAAGCAAAAAAAAAAAAAAATTACTAAGGAATAAGAGCAATAGAAGGGTAATGAGGAGGACAGCAAATAACGATTGACATTGTATTTAAATGTTTGAAGATTAAAGTTAACTGGGATGCATGGAGCCGGAAGAGAGTTCCACAAGTGCGAGAAAATAAACTGTTAGCCTAGAACTTATGGTTACATCAAGCCATTTCAATTGCAAATTGATGAAACCTCGTTGTCAACCGATACTGCGCTTAAATTCATCCGAAAAATAACCATGAAATTATCTACAGAAAAGACGTGGGTAAGCAAATTTACAGCAGTAGGGGGATTGACTGAAGCTGAGGCGCCAGATCAGGACCAATAATATTGCTGATTCTTTGGATTTTATCAAGAAAATATATAGCATGAGAAACACACCATATGTGGCAGTAATATTCTATGAAGGGACGAATGATAGCCTTATCGATATGTAAAATAGAGAGTGGAGTGTAAAATTGAACCATAACACAATAGACCAACTTTATTAGCAGCTGACCCAGCAATGGATTCAATATAGTCTTTTCACTTCATGTCAGCAGAGAATGTTAGCCCGAGTAGACGTAACGAGCCAATCTCCTGGAGGTTAATATCGGCCATGCTTATGGAAGGCAAAATCCAAAGAAGATGTCTCTAATGTTGTCTTCAGTTACTTTCCCACCGCCGTGACATGGCTTCCCTCTATCTTTTCTATAAATATTTCCATGTTCTAATGAGCTCTACGCCGTGCTACCTCCACAGCATGAAATGAAATGTACTACTAGATTGGCAGTTAGGTCTCATCGTTTTATTCTTAAATTAGCTAGATATAACCGTAAGTTCTATTCTTATAATTTCGCTTCTCGTATTTCACACCTCTGGGGCTCTATTCCGCTTTCTTTCTTTCCTGCGACTGAGGCTGCATTTTTGAAGATTGTAAATCTTCAACAATGCAATGTCAATCGCAATCTTCTATCTTCCTGAATCCTGCATTTTTATTGTACTTTCTCCTCACTAAAGTTTTTCTATCCCCATTCACTCCCAGTAACCACTTGCGTAGTTGTGGCATTATCGCCTTGTCCGAAGTTAAATGATAAAAACAATAAAGCAAACAGGCTGAGAGAATTAAAAACTCACAAGACATACTGAAGGCAAGAGAACCAGAGAGAAACAACGAATTCGTGCGAATGGATGACAGAAACACAGACAAAGAGCGATGGTATATATTAAAAATGGCTTAGAACAACAAATTTGTAAAGAGCCATGATCGCTCTTTTCCTGAAGGGTTAGGGTCGTATAAAAGGTGGCTAAAAAAAGCCCATGAAACGTTTTGCAAAAAATCTTCTGGGCAAAGACTTCAATAATAATTCTAGTTCTATCTGAAATACCAAAATGGAATGAACAGACGCAGATAAGTCTAGCGAGGCAATCAACCAAGGTCACATGAGAAAACGTTTATATTGTCGTTTCTATCGACTGGTGCCACAAGTTTAACGAGTTTGGCAGAACAAAGACCACAGTGGGATGGCATTAGGTCGTTCAGGCTTTTGTTATTAGTCAACCATAAAACAAGAGCTCACTATCAATAGCAACAGCAGCAAATCATAAATCGACATTCAGTATTATCTTCTTGGAAGAAAATTCTTGGAATAGTCATCATTATTATTATTTGTTTCAAAACTTTTAAAAATTAAGTGTGATTGACAGGGATTGTTATATACCGTACCTATGAACACTAATGGGTATCTCCGCATTCCTCATAAATATGTTGGACACTTTTGTAAGTGGGGGCAATACGCTGTCTATGTAGTTCACCATTAGCAGTGGTTTACCTACTTCACGCCGCTGGCGAGTATTGTATTTTGGTGATGTTATAAAGATTACCATTTCATTTCCAACCTACGTTTTGTTTATTACTCATTCAGTAACCCTTCCTAGGTTACAACACTATCTATCTATCTATCTATCTATCTATCTATCTATCTATCTATCTATCTATCTATCTATCTGTTATGGTCCTGTTTCTGGTACCACGGTGATAGTCCAAGGTAGAACCAATAAAGAAAGAACTCGAATACTGATATGGAATAACACAGATATATTACAAACAGAAATATATACAGAGAGGTAGAAAGTGTTAGTACGTACAATCAGGTTTAGTAGTAATTGTCTGAACGCGACTCTGTTTCGAACTGCCTCTGACTCGACTGACTAACTCGCTCGTTCTGACTGCTTGACAGACTCCTGGCGGACTTCACTCCAGACTTCAGACTGAACTCCCTGCTTCCTCTTGAGGCGCAGTATTTATTACGTATGGAATAGTCTACTATGTTATTATGGGTAAGGTCCCATAACACTATATATCTATTATACACCGTACCTATGAACACTACTTGGTATATCCAAATCCTCGCAAATATGTGGACATTATTGTAAGTGGGGGCAATATGCTGTCTATGTAGTCCAACACTCGCAGTGGTTTACCTACTTCACGCCGCTGGCGAGTATTGTATTTTGTTGATATTATAAAGATTACCATTTCATTTCCAACCTCTGTTTTGGTTATTCCTCATTCAGTAACCTTTTCTAGGTTACAACAGGGACCTAACGATTAAAGAGGCGAAAAACAAAAACAGTGATCAGTGTTCAAATTCTATCGGGGACTATTTTTATTCCTTTCTCAGACATAACATTAGGAAAGGCATTAATCCATGTTTCCCTCACGAGTCAAAGAACAAAGCAGTGTAGACTTTCTAACCTTTGTTACGTGCAGGATATATCCAAATTTAAATTCACTGTCTCAAGACATGGCAACATAGAGTTTGCCGACATTAAACGCGGAAACTGCGGAGAGACATGATCGACCACGTCCAGAATGAATATGATATTTAAAGAGAGAGGAAAATAACAAAGCTATGTACTTCAATATTTCAAAAATAGGTAACTTAATGTTCCTTATTTTCTTAAACTTCCTCGTTGCTCACATGTTACATCCATGGTATTCTCATCATCCACCTGTAGAACAACGTCTCTCACACTCGATATAAATGTTCTTCTTCATCTGTTCTTTTTGGTTTTCTATCTTTATTCTCAAGATATGGTCTTCTACATATCGGATTATAATAATAAGTCCTGGTAATTCTTCTCATTAGCTGTTGACCATCTCGCTGTATAGGTTAAATAGCTCCTGTGGGAAAATGCATGCTCTTTTTAGATAGTGCATTCACCGAACCTGTTCTCGATTCGCTTCCACGCTGTTTGTTCCCTGTAAAATTTACGTTTATTAAAACGTTGATTAAAGTAATTAAAATCGATTAAAAACTTCAGCGATGTCAGTGGAATGAAATTCGGTAAACGCACAGAAGTGGGGGAGACAAAAAGAAAGACTCGTTATAAGAGAGAGAATGGATAGCAGAACCAAGAGAAGCATGACGTCATTAACCCTAGAACACTAACCATGGGTATATAGTACCCAGCGCAAATTTTCCTATTTTTAATTACAATTTTCAGTACCTGATTTACTTACCTAAATAATATGTTTTTCAGTTCCTATTAATGTTACCTCAAAGTACAAAGTTTGAAGTGCCTGCATGTAAAATATTTCAAATTCAGATTTATATTTTTTTTTTGATATTTTCAAAATCGGGTATGATATACCCATGGTTAGTAGTGGTGTAACTTTAATTGATGGTTAGTGTTCTAGGGTTAAGAACTGCTACAAATATTTTTCTTAATAAACAAAAGTTACTCAATAAATCCGGAAGAAAATAGAGGGAAACAAGGAAGGACATTTTTAGAAGGTTAGCGAAGATTTTCGAAACCAAACTTTAGAAATTTAATAAAAAGGGAAGAACTTGTGGTCAGTCTTACTAGTGATATACGGAGCACTCTTTTTAGGCTAGACAAGAGAAAGTTGATGGTTCGTTATGCACGGAAGTTAGTGACTCTATACACCAGAGACCAAACTGCTGGACTGAAATGTCAAAAGAATCGAATCGAAGAGAACTCAGTCGAGGAGTTGTATTCAAAGATTTTTTTTTCAAAATGTACAAATAGAAAAGTATAAAAAAAAGTACAGAAGCTACTCACAATGGTAGAGCATGTGCTAAAAAGGACGACAGAGGCAAGAACGGCGAAGAATGTCACAAAGGAAGAAAACACAAGAAGAGAAATGAAATGTTTTGTTATTACAGCCGAAAACCAATGAATAAGGTCCAATTATGACAAAATAAAAACAGGTAAAATCGAAAGAAAAAAAAAATTATCAATACCTGACATTTTGGAACGGGGTACTCTTAACAAACTATCACAGCTTGATATTCGCATCGACTAACAGTCAAACGACTTTGAAACATCGGTTCTGATAATCGATGTTAAGCAACGCTGAGCCTGGTCAGATGAGTGACCGTTGAGAAATACCAGCTACTGTATGCTACGCGACAGGACTAGCAAGCCGGCGATGGATAAAATCTCGTTACTCATCTATTTATTATTTATTGTATCATTGTTTTTACTATTTTCACACCAAGCAAGGCGATAATGCCACTAAGACGCAAGAGGTTAATGTGAGTGAAAGAAAATGGGTAGACCTTTGGAGACGGAACCAGAAACCCAATACTAAACAGTTATCAAATGAATCATCTAAAGGAAACATGTTTATGTCAAACATCTGTCCTGGGGATGACAATAAACTACATCCGACAGCAAGGCCTGTTATCGGAAGGTTTTGAGGAGCGTGAAATTAGTTACAGTTGTTACCAGGTCTGTCTCGAATAGGGTGGTAGCACTTGTTCGGATGTCAACTATGGGCAAATAGTTAAACGATAAACTGGTGATAAACCAACATGAAAGTTTAAAAAAATAAATTTTAATAGTAAAAAAAATTCCTGGCGATGCATTTTTGTAAAAAAAAAGAGAAGATTAGCAGCAATGAATTTTGATTAAAAAAATACCACCAATATATTCTTGTAAAAGAAATTACTAATGCTCGCAAGAAAATTTAATGTTGGTATTAAAAGACCTATAATCAGATGATATGCCACAAAACAAACAAACGTCAAATATGGCGGGTGAGCTATTTCGCTTGATTATAGAAATATTGTCTTGACATTATCAGCAATTAAAACATGGACATCTAAACATTTGCGTAACGCATCATTTGTAAGAAGCAAAGATTGTTCTCTCGTATTATGGTTCAGATTGTCTATTTTGTAATTTAAAGATAATTTTAACATAAGCCTCCATCATGAAAGAGGGATTTGGAAAACCTTTACCTAAAGTGGCGTCGTATCGAAATAATTTTCGTTGGTTAATATTAAGAGACGTCAATTACTGTTGATATATTAAAGATAATTTTAACATAAGCCGTTGTTAGGAAAGTGAGAATTGTAAATTGTAACTAAAGTGACGGATTAGCGAACCTATTTCGTTTGCAGTTATTTACAGGACATCAGTTACTGTTGATATTTTAATGATAATTTTAACATAATCCTCCACCATAAAAGTGGGATTTGGAAAACCTTTACCTAAAGTGACGTCTTAGCGAACCAATTTCCGTTGCTAATATTACGAGACATGAATTACTGTTGATATGTTGAAGATAATTTTATCTTAAGCCTTCATCATAATTGTGGGATCTGTAAAAAACTTTACCTAAAGTGATGTCTTAGGAACCAAATTCCGCTGGCTAATATTACGAGACATCAATTACTCTCAATATTTTAAAGATAATTACAGCATGACAATTATAGCAACGGTTGAGGTATTTTCGTTAGAAAGCAAAAAAAGAAAATTGGACTTTGGGAATTTAAAAGGAATATATATATCTTATTAATAACGAAACTCTTGGACGTGGACATTGGGAGAAAAGAAAGATCGAATCTTCTTATTCCGAAACAGAAAAAAATCATGAAGCGAAACTCTATTAAACCAAAAATAGATAAATCCCCGACTAACATCAAATGTTTCATTTGCGGAGAATAAAAACGATGCTTGGGTACACTATATCATAAATGAATTCTTCAAGTTGGCTTCGAAAGAAAAGAGATTAGAGATAGTCATACACTAGGAATTATGGAAGAAGCTTTCTTACAGCTATGTAAACAAAGGATATCTGAAAAAAATGTTTTGGAAAATAAAAAGAATAAGAAAGAATGTCATTTCGAAATCCACACTATTCATCTCATTGAAGTGAGGTGCCCGGATCAGACAGAATTAAAGAAGGAAAAACGGACCAATCAACTTGTTGACATGGTTTTGACAGCATCCGAAAGAGTGCAATAAATCGAAAAGGAAAAATTGGAAAAATATCAGAGCGGGAAGAAACTTTAGAACACGGAGATTAAGGTCTTGCCCATAACAATTGGCGCACTTGGAACATTGCCAAAATCACTTGAATCAAGTTTAAAGGAATACTACTGACAAGAATTATGATTCATCAGGCTGAGGTCTGTCAGAAACTCATTCTCCAGAGGGAACCGTCAGACATTTGGCGGAAATATCTATATACTACCACTACTACTACTACTGGTAATGTTAATGTTAGTTGGTTCATCATAAGGAAACATTCGACATTCGTTTCCCGAGCAGTCAATGCAGTCAAATAAAAAATGTGGTCTCCGAAAAGGAAAAGCCAAAAATAGACAGTAAAACAATTTCACGCACATTTCCTTGTATGCAAAAGGGAGAAAGAGAAAGACGTCTATTCAAACATGGGTATCAACAAAATAACGTTGGAAATTATGTCGGATAAGAAATCTATTGCTTTATTAGAAATTATTATACCCTTCGGATACAAAAAAAAGTGCAGATATGGGCATTTGAGAAATCCTTAATAACAATAATAATAATATATACTATTTGCACCAGTGAAAATTCCAGAGTTTTTATAACACTGCTTTTTTTTTTTAGATTAAATTATGAACGTAGGTACGGTTTACTCTCCATCAAGATTGACGTCAGAAATAAATTACTTATACACACTTCTTTGCAGTTGTAATTACTCATGTGAAAATACTTTTGACAGGAAGTTCTTAAACACCAGGTGGAGAAGAGGAGTAGTCTGAATGATAGAATTAATTAGACAAAAATATTTACAACGAGTGCTTACACTTCTAAATATCCATTACACACACACACACACACACACACACACACACACACACACACACACACACACACACACACACATATATATATATATATATATATATATAAAGAAAATAACAAAAATGACAAAACAAAAAATAGCACTTCCATGCAGTAATCCATCAATGCGTTTCAATAAAAGTTCTTGGGTGATGAGAATATACACGAATTATTAAAACAAAACATAGATATGTCGTCACATTATCCCTTCAAAATGATTTACATATATCCTTCCCTGAAATAAATCAATTAATCAGTATACGATGTTAAGTAAAAAAATTCGCACTTTCGCCATAAATTATCTTCAAATTTGCCACAATGCCTTCTGCACATGCAATGCTTATAGTTGTTACTATTGTTGCCACGAGATCGAAGTTTCAACTTGATCACGTCAGTTTTCTTGCGGTTGTTACAGTGTAAACATAGTCGCTTCGCTAGCACTGTGCACCAAGGAGGAACAATACACACACACACACACACACACACACACACACACACACACATATATATATATATCGTCTTAGTGTTTGCCCATGTATGGGAAAATTGCGCCCTGAAGATGGCAATTTGAAATTGTCGAAAGTACTTGCCATGTGTCTTCCATCTGACATCTTGAATATAAGGATCTTATTATTCAAGGAATTGATAGCAAGTTAATATCTCATTAAGTTCTGTTAGTGTGGTGATTTTGCCATTAATCACATTAACATTGCTATTTAATTCTTTGTATAAATTGTTTCTTTATGATATAAAATATAATCTGCACACTCTAATGCACACTCACACACAAAGACATATACACACATACACACACACACGTATATAATAATAATAATAATAATAATAATAATAATGGCCGCTCGTAAACGATTATGCTTGTTGACTAGGGCGACTAGCAGAACCCTGCTCAGACAGATTTGTGTTTGTTTAAGACCCATAGAGCCCACCTGTGGTTTATACTGCAACTATGCTGAGCTGACCCTAATTACTAGTTATAGTTTCTGGGAGAAATCGCATCATCTGGCATGATTAATAATTTGAACCAGACCAGTAGACTGAAACCTTTGTTTACCGGAGCATATTTAAGGTTAACCTCATTTTGTGTACATGTTACTGATCTCGGGATCAAACGATGGCACAATCACTCAAGTCCCAATTCTTGGAGCGCGAATGTTGGCAGATTTTGTATCTGTTCTTCTGATGAAACAGGGTGTTAGTGATCACCAAGTTGTGTTCGGTACATTTGGTGAGAGAAAGAGAGTTCCGTTGGGGTTGTCAACTTCCTTACCTCTTACTCCGTTCCATATTCTGTGATCTTTTCCCAACTCTGGCACTGAAGTCCCCTGAAAGGATGATCTTGTTTTCCTTGGCAGTAGAGAGTAGGATGTTATCAAGCTTAGAATAGAAGTTTTCTTTGATCTTATCTTCAGCATTCAAAGTTGGTGCATAATCCCTGATGATGGTGGCGTGTTGATTTTTGACTAGCTGGATTCTGAGACGTTCGTTCATTCCCATAGGTAGTTCCGTCATTTTTCGAAGGAAATCTTTTTGGATACGAAAGCCAAAGCGCTGGATTCTTTAATTATTATCGAAGAGCTGCCTGACAATTTTCAGCACAAGTCATTGGAAATAATGATGAATATATAGTAAATAATATATATATATATATATATATATATATATATATAGATAGATAGATAGATATGTTCAACTCCGCGAGAGCACCTCTTTGCGACTGTTTGGTCTCACACTGTCCTCTGACCTGAGATGGAACAAATACATTGAATCAATAGCTTCATCCACTGCAAGGAAAGTTGGTTCTCTGTGTCGAGCCAGAAAGTTTTTCTCGCCCGAGGAGTCCATCCTTCAAATCTATAAATCAACCATTCGCCCTTGCATGGAATCCTGCTGCCATATATGATCTGGTGCCCCCGCTGTTCGCCTTAAGGTCCTCGACAAGATCCAGAGGCGGATATGAACTGTGATTGGTCCTGATCTGTCATCTCGTCTACACTCGCTCTCCCACAGACATGCCGTCGCCTCCCACTGTCTTTTCTACAAATACTTTCACGGTAACTGCTCCGATGAGCTACTTTCGCTAATTCCCAGACTGCATGAATTTAAGCGTGCTTCTAGGCTGGCATCATGGTCCCACGCTTTCACTGTCGGAACGCTGAAATGTAGCCGTCTCTTCTACTCCAACAGCTTCATGTCTCGCACCTCCCGTCTGTGGAATTCCCCTCCTATTACTCGTTTCCCTGATAGCTATAATTTCCAGCTATTCAAATGTAATGTCAATCGACATCTCCAGATACCCTGACCTATTCCCTGTTATTCTCGTCATCCTTTCCTCTATCATTGCCTCTTTACTCTCGCTCACACTCTCCGTAACCTCTTGCGTACTAGTGGCATCCCACTTTGCTTGGAGTGAAATGCTTAATATATATATTATATATATATATATATATATAAAAGTGAACATAGAAGTCAACACTTAGAAGTGACAGTCTGTTTCATGCTAGATGCAACCGTCAGGCAACGTGTGCTATATTTCTTCATATATATATATATATATATATATATATATATATATATACACACCTATATATATATATAGATACACCTAGTGAAACTAACTATACTCGTTTTCGAAACGAGTATAGTTATCTATATTTGTATATATATATATATATATATATATATATATATATATATATATATATATATATATATATATATATATATATATATAAAAGTAAAAGTGGATAAAAAAGGAAAATATTTATAACTCAAGACAATAATCCTCTTCATTGATATTTTATCATGTTAATAAACTGATTATTTATTTATCGGCTCTTGGTGTGGCTCATGATCTCAGGATTTCTTAAAGAAAACTTTCATTTACTCTGTGCTAGTATTTATAAAAACAATATTTCTAGGAAATGACTGTTTTTTTTTTTTCACGCAGAATTAATTGATTAAAGAACAGTTTTGCAGCGAGCGTCTGTCGGATTTGCCGCGCTCGCGGGCGCTTGAGAAAGAACAACGAATGTGTGTGCGTGTGTTTGTGCGCGTGAAGACGAAGATTGTGGATTTAATGGAAATGTCAGATAAAAGCGGATTTAATGGGAACGCCAGATAAAGATAAAAAAAAATATTCATTTTGTTCGTCCGTTAACGTTGTTCCGTAAATCTTTCAAGACATGCAAAAGCTGTTAGTGGATGGTGGTAGTGGTGGTTGTAGCAGGGGGGAAAGTCTTTGTGCGGCGAGAAGTGAAGACAGATTTGGCGTCTTGTGTTCTGCATATAGACTAGAACCCTGAGATGCACAGAAATGGCAAAGAAAAGTCTGTCAGAATTTCTAAAAAACAAAAAAAAAACAACCAAAAGGCAAAACAGAAAAAGACAATGCTTAAGCCATGAACAAAGGCCAAATATGGTGCTTGCCAAGAAAATTAGCAATCGAAATTCTGTTTTTCTTTTTTCCTCGGCCCTCAAACACTGGCGAAAAAATGCAACAATCTCAGTTCAGGAACAGTCCACGCCATATATGATTATTCTCGCTGGAAATTGATTATTTTGCGTTATTTTCATAAAAGACACGCATGAAATGACACTGATGACTTTATATTCAAATCCGAAAAAATGTGCGACGAAAGGGAGATAACTGATCGACTCATGTTTTAACTCTAGCAACACCGCTGCGCCTTTGGTAAAGTTAGACCATCCGCCCCAACAACACCGAGATTAACTACCTTGATTTGAGAGATTAAAGTTCTTCCAAAGGATGATACAGTCCATGATGATAATCCAATGCTTCTAAGTCAAATACATCTTAAAATATTGAATGGGTCATATATATATATATATATATATATATATATATATATATATATATATTATAAATTAATTGATTTAAAATATGGTTTTTTAAATCAATTAATTTATAATATTAATGCTCTGTAAATTTACATTGAGCACTATTTTGTAAAAATAAAAATATCTATAAGAACAGCGGATTTTATATCTTACTGTTCTTTCTTTTTATTTATATATGTATACATACATATATATATATATATATATATATATATATATATATATGCAATTCTATATTAACTCAACATGAACTGTGTCTGTTTAACTCCAACTTGAAAATTCTCACTAATATTCAAATATATGAAAGTTTTTAGCATTTGAGATCCATATGTATCAAATAGAGTGAAAAAAGTTATGTTTAAGGAGAATGAAACCAAAAGAAATAAAAAGAATAAATAAAAAGATCAAATAAAAAACAATCAAAATCTCTAGGAGCGGCAAGACTGTTGTTCTATAAGCCTACCATAGTATAAATTATGGTAATAGTCCAGATGTTTGTTTGCTTGATTTTAGTACGACGTCACTACGGTAGATGATAATTGTTAGAAAATACCTGAAACAGAGAAAAAAAAAAGGTTCACGCTATAGTTTAAGTTCGGAAAATCCAAAGTTTCAAGAACATAATATTGAACTTTTATTTCTTTTCAGACTTGAAGTACCTGTTCTTGGTAGGAGGATTTGCCGAATCACCAATGCTGCAGCATTTTGTCCGACAAGAATTCGGAGATATCCTCAAAGTGATCATTCCACAAGGAGTTGGATTATCCATTTTGAAAGGTGAGGAAATGAATAACATAAACCTCGTATTAAAGCGTATGATTCAACACACACACACACACACACACACACACACACACACACACACACACACACACACACACACACACACACACACGGATATATATATCTATATATATCTATATATATATATGTATATATATATATATATATATATATATATATATATATATATATATATATATATATATTCATTTTTTCATTTTTCTACCTGCCTGAATTTTCGTTTTCACCCTTGTGACGCCAGATTAAATAAAGAGATAAATGGGTGTAGGAAACGTATGATTCCTTACACACACACACACACACACACACACACACACACACACACACACACACACACACACACACATATATATATATATCTATATATATATATATATGTATATATATATATTGATTCATTTTTTTCATTTTTCTTCCTGCCTGAATTTTCGTTTTCACCCTTGTGACGCCAGATTAAATAAAGAGATAAATGGGTGTAGGAAATTCGCTCGTCCAGTTTTTTTTTTTAAATTAAAAATTCCAACATCCTAATTCCTAAGAATAATAAATTAAATAAGTAAAGCATAGTTTACATGTTAAATTAATTATTTGTATTTACTATCAGGAATTCAAAGCGTCAAAAAAAAAAAAGGATTAAAAATAGTCTTCATTTGAGTTAAAGTCTTTGAATAGTTGCTACACAGAAAAATCTGGAGTTTAAAAAAAGACTTTTATTAGTTGGTCCACAGTAAAAAAAAAAAAATGGCGGTGGAAAGACTTTTGAGTAGTAGGTCCACAGTCAAAGCTATGATTGAGAAAAGAATTTTATGTAGTTGGTCCACAGTAAAAATCTGTGGTTGAGAAATGACTGTGATCGTTAGCAAATATTCACTGACCGTCCCTGCTGTTTTTGTTGGAGATGATTCATCTGAAGTCGCCGACATATGTTTCTTTCAGCAGGCTCTGAGGTGGAGAAGGAAAAAGATATGTAGTCACGAATTTTTCTTGTGTTTGAACGGCTTGAAGCATCTTTGGTGAAAGTCGAAATCTATGGGATTTTATAAAAAATCTTTACCGGAAGTAGGATCGAAAAAAATTACATTGGTCAAATACTTCATATGGCGATGTTGATTTATAACCAATAGACACTATAATTTAAACGGTGTGTATTGTATTCAGGACTTTTTTTTGCTTGTTTGTAAATATTGCCTGTTATTCGATAGAAAATAAAGTTTGGGTATGTTATAATATGTTACTAATCAGTAAAGGAAAATATGACAGTAGTAGCTGTAATTTTCCTTGTCCAGAAATATTTTTTCCGCCGGTGTTTGATTTTCGGAACTTAGCCATGGGTTTCAAATAAAAATATAATGTATAAAATCTAGAATCTATTAGATATTTGTAGTACGCATTGTTGGAGTGAACAGAAACTGCTCGCTTAATTTTCTCTTACTTTAAAAAAAGAATTTTTTTCTCTCTTTTTTATTTATGGTAACTAACTTTCTGCTTGTTTAGAGTAATTAAAGGTATCGATGTGCAAATCTCTATATTAAACAAATTTTTAAAAATGGCAATTCAAAAAATTATCAGAGGTACGCAATTATCGAGGAACGCATTTGTCTAGGGACGCAAATATCCGGGGACGCAATTATCGAGGAACGCATTTGTCTAGGGACGCAAATATTGAGGGACGCAATTATCGAGGAACACATTTGTCTAGGGACGCAAATATCCGGGGACGCAATTATCGAGGAACGCATTTGTCTAGGGACGCAAATATCCGGGGACGCAATTATCGAGGAACGCATTTGTCTAGGGACGCAAATATCGAGGGACGCAATTATCGAGGAACGCATTTGTCTAGGGACGCAAATATCCGGGGTCGCAATTATCGTGGAACGCATTTGTCTAGGGACGCAAATATCAGGGGACGCAATTATCGAGGAACGCATTTGTCTAGGGACGCAAATATCCGGGGTCGCAATTATCTGGTACGCAATTGTCCGGGACGCAAATGTCCAGTACACTACTGTCTGTCCACCGTAAGTTGTGGGGAGCCATGATCACCTACGTCCTGAAGGGAAACGCGGGACATAGAAGAAAAAGAATCAATTTCTCATTGGAGAATTTCAAGTTTAATCAAGTATTAATACTGCTAACTTCCTATCAGATCGATCTATTGTGTCATGTGATAGTGAATTCAAAACTAATCGTAATGGCTGTCTATATTTTTGAGATGAGGTATTATGTACATTATTTACATTATTCGGACTATTGTCCTCATCTTTGTCGCCATATTAATAACAACACCGAGCAAAAGTCATAAGTGGCGACCCAGAGACATTAGATAAAAAATTGGTCAGTATAAGTAGTACCCTACAACGTAACAACTACCCTGGGTACATGGCAGCCCCCCAAAACTGGGATAGGCGGGTACAAGAGGAGGAGGACAACAACACTCAGAAAACAGTCTGCCTGCCTTATGTGAATGGGTTATCAGAGAAAATACAAAGGATCTGCGGTCCATATAACATCAGGACAACCTTCAAAAGCTTGACGACACTTCGCAGATATCTCTCCCGAGTAAGACCCCCCATAGAGGAGAACATGACTAAAGACTGTGTGTACGCTATCCTGTGCAGCCGCGGGAAGGAATATAAAAGAGGGACAGGCCGCCCCCTTAAGGTAAGGCTTCAAGACACCAGAAAGCTGTAACACGAGGGGAAGTGGAAAAATCAGGCGTGGCTGAACACATATGGAGAGAGAAGGGAGATCACTGCCCTCTATGGGATCAGGTTGAGATCATAGAGAAGGAACACCATTAGAAAATTCGTAAACTTAAGGAATCAGCACATATGCTAGGCCAC
The DNA here is from genome assembly GCA_903632075.3 of Acanthosepion pharaonis. NCBI lineage: Eukaryota > Metazoa > Mollusca > Cephalopoda > Sepiida > Sepiidae > Acanthosepion > Acanthosepion pharaonis. The sequence continues at coordinate 2,959,419 of CAHIKZ030004635.1, read as the reverse complement.
AAAAATCTCCTGAGCCGACCAAGCATAGAAATAAATACAATATGGGAACCAGTAATAAGGAGTGCTAGAGAAAAGCGATAATAACAACAAAGTTGCAATATGAGCTCTGGTAAAAAACATGCCATGATAACAGCAAAAATTACAATATGAACACTGGTAAAAATGGGAGCTGAAGATATTAGGTTTATAATACACAGAAATTCATACACATGGCACAGTGGATAAAGGCGTTAGTTAGATCCTGTGACACATGGCACAGTGGATAGTTAGTTAGATCCAGTGTGAGTTCAATACCCGGTTAAGGCAGTGGAGAACTTGCAGAGGGGAATTAAAAGGAGATAACTGACATCCATTAAACATGGCACGTGGAACTAGAACAGTCTACCCCGGAGAGCGAAATAAAGGGTTCAGTTCGACATTCCAACCACCTAAAGAAGGCCGGTAGCGTACAACGGCCGAAACGTTGTAATAAATATGAGAATATGACAAAGATGTAAATAATGTAATCGCAATGGATCGGAGGTCGATGACTAAGATGCCAACTTGCTAAAAAAATAAATAAAATAAAAATAAATAAATAAATAAAATAAAATAATAGCTGGACCGACGCCCAGTTTAGCAAGAAATCCAAATCCAAATAATTTGTGACCGCATCACCTTTGATATCAACAGACTTCTTAGATATTCTCGATAACAGTAAACTAAACCGAAGATAATAAGTCATTGTTTTCTGTCTGTTTGTAGAAGATCGTTAACACCTTTCAGTGCCAATATTCCTGACGTGTATGAAGAAAGGATAAAATAATAGGCGTTTTCCAGAGACTAGCTTCATTGAAAAGTAGATGTTAACTACAGAAGTATGCAAAGGAAAAAAAAGGCACTAATTTCAAAAAAGGCCGGCTTTACGAAATTATCTTCATTTTTTAATATTATGACTTTTTAGGTCATTTTTTTACAGTAATTTTCACCCTGTACAAGAGGCCACTGGAGGTAGAGAGTTACGTTAAGAGTCAGATTGTATAAATAGGTGAAAATAACGGTTAACCCTAGACTTAGTTAAGATTGTAGTGATCGGGGAAATATCCTCTTGGGTGTCGGCTCTTGGGTTTGCAGGAAGAAGCTGTTCGAATGGAACTTACTTTTCACCGATGGAACACGGAGGGAATGTCGGTAGTTTGCTATTTAAGTGGTAAGCCGGGTCCTAGCCGTGAAGGTTATGTCTGGCGGAACCAAGGAGTGTAGTTGGTCTGAGCACTTTACGTGGAAGTGGCGATAGAGCCATATCCCGCCTGTGAAAGAAAGGTTGGGGGGTGAAAAATAATTCGTCACCCTACACCACAAGGCTCGGAAACGCTTTTTGTCTCTATCGAGTCTGAAAAACGCGATCTGTGTTGTTTCTAACCATATATGACAGCAGTTCTCCATTTTAGACCCAATCTTGCTCTTGTAAAGGTAGAGTATAGCACGTGCACTCAGGTACTTACTGGAGCAGTACGGGGAGCCAACTATTTTAATTGTATCTTGTATCGATGGCTTCTATGTACGAGTTCCACTTGGGGTCAGGTGTGAGTTTGAGGCCCAATAAGTTTTCAAGACACGGTGGCTATCGAAGAAGACATCCGTTCATCGTGACTGGCGGCAGTTCAGGGGTCCGATCGGCGATTATGTCTCTCTGCAGATTTATTTTCTTTATTATGGGTGAATATGATATCTAAATTTCTATATATCAGAACATTGTTAGGTAATTGAATAAGAAAGTGTAAAAAAAAATCTGTGTAACGCGTTTCGACCTGTAGAAGGACTTCATCAAACTAAAGTAACAACTTTTTGAGCAGATCTTTTCACAATGTTGGATGCGTAAAGACCAAAAGCAATTAAAACAAGAAAAAGAAAAAAAGTAGAGAAACTGAATGAGATCAGTTAAATTGTGCATCCAAACACGTCTGACGAAAAAATAATTTCAAAATCAGAAATTTTTAATTCAGTGTTTCCGCATCTTCAATGTTTTCCCTCGTTACATAATTACAACCGACGCTTGTGTTTATATCTCCCCATCCTATATATATATATATATATATATATATATTTTAAGACATTTTTATGTTTATACATTCTTTTTATAGATACAAATAGTGAAGTAAAAGCTCTGTTTATAATAAACAGTATTAAACAACATTTACCGGCCTGAATGTCCGAGAAATTTTCACAGAAAATATTCGTCCTCCGACAGGATTCGAACCTGTATCCTATACGGAACCATCATTTTTTCTGTGAAAATTTCTCATTTCAATATATATATATATATATATATATATATATATAATTCAATCAATGAAAACATCACCTTAGTCTGATGAAGTTCTCGAGGACAAAACGCGTTATAAAGAATTTTTCCACTTTGTCATTCAGTTTCTTTATTATATCTTAATTGCCAGTTTCCCAGTTGGGAATGCTAGCGGAATTCCCTCTTGTCTTCTTGAACGTATCGTAGTCAGAGTAGTTCTTGTTCTAGACTGGTTGCAACCAAGGCTGGAGATTCCATTTTATTCTGTTATTTCACAAACACTTTCAACTCGTCGTTTGACGCTCAATATATTGAGAAGAAGAATTTATTCTTAATACCTGATAATCTCACCGATAATCCGTGGCGGTAAAAACTGATTCACGTTACTTATATGACGTACATAATTTGTAAGTATCTTTATTCAAACAAACTTTATTAAAAATGCATGAACCTTTATTTAAAACGATGTACCTTTCTATGAGCTGGAAATTTAACGTTCTGAGTTCGAATCTCAGTATCATCGATTTGGGAAAGAGGTGACATCTTGGTAATATAGACCTGAGATAATCCAAACCCAGTTGGAAAGTGCCTGAAAACCATACCACGGATTAACCCAAGCTTGTTAGTGAAATTGAGTATACGAAGCTTCATGAAGTCACAAATCATCGTGACTGAGGATTTGAGAGGACATTGGCAACTCTCTTTCAGATTACTGTTTGTAACTTTTACCCGCTCATTATAGTTACAGTAAAAAACACGAGTGTGATTTTCAGGTGTTGAAGAAAGATAAATCTGTCTGAGAAGGCGTCTGCAGCAGGGACTAGCTATCTACCGCCTCCGATTAGTGTATTCGGAAACGTGTGGTCAAACATGTATCTTCCTTCAAAGAATAATTATTACAGTCCAAATGAATTAAACATCGGGCACCTGATAACAGTAATCTAGTTTTTCGAGTGTCCAGTCAGGATTAATACGTTCAACAGTTTGATTGCAAAGATTATAATAAACCGATTGTAAAAAAAACTCAATCTTCATGTGATTAGTGTAACAGATTATCGGCAAGGAAAATGGATATCAACAGGCTGAGTTTAAATGATACTTAAGTCAGTTGTTTTTCCTTTCAGGAATGACATACACCTATTTTTCTCTACCTATATGGGTTAAGACTGGGTTCCCTAGCCTTGAATGGAAGCCAGTCTAAGAGAAAGATAACGGAGTTCAACACCAAGATATGACAATTTAAAGATATTAATGGAAGTTGTGGAGAGACATGATCGTCCACCTCATGAATGAAGATGGTATTAAAAAGAAACCATGCAGTCGGGACTTAAAATGTGATTATATTGATAAAACTAATGCGCCTGAATATGGCACATATACAAATCTACTTAGAAAAAACCAGGATATCAATTGGAGATCCCATGCAACTCTTAACACAATTTACGGAAAACTGAGACCAATCTGTCTTAAGCTCAAACAAAAGCAATTACAGTTTGCCGGCCACTGCCACCGAGTGAACGCGGAGGTCGTCTCATCCTTACTTCTATGGCATCTCACTGGAGGTCTCTTCTCGCGAAAGATGACTTTCTCAGACACTATGGCTCGGAACTCGGTGTTGGTCATTGGGGATCTGGGGAAGGTAATGCAGGACAGAGCAGTGTGGAAAGGGATTGTTAATGGAGTTCCGACCAACCACTGGGAGGTCGAAGGATGATGGATGCGTCCGAAAAAGAGATACTACCTTCAAAATATTTTTCTTTAATATTTAGCAAGTGGCAAGTCGAATTTTCATGAAAAATCAAGTGTGACACTATGATTTGGACACTCACACAGAAGTGGGTGATGTGTGATTTTACTTCGTTCCCAAGTGTTTCGTGTTTTATGACCAGAGATAAAGTCTGTGACCTGGGGTCTCCGAAGCGGCCACCCACTTGACCAAAGAGAAATAAATGAACATATTTGGGAACAAGTGCCAACAAAAACGGCTATTGAGGATTTCTATTCACAAGCCCAGCTGGGATTGATATATTAACCAACCATAAAAGACTATACATCGAGTTAGTTGCTGCGCGTTAGAATTACTAGCCGTGCAATGTGATATTGAGATGGGCAGAGAGTGGGTCCAAGGAAGAGTTGAGGAAAAAAAGTCATTTATTAGTCTGATAATTCGGAATTGGCAGAAGAGGTCCCAAGTGTCACCTACCTTCTCGTTCAAACTGTGCAAGAGAATCTTCCAATTGAAATCTAAATATATTGAAAACAGGATTCGAGTCGTTATTTCTTGCCGTGGCGGTTGTTTTTTTCAGTTTTCTCTTCTTTGTGAATGTGTAGTGACCCATTCCAAGTTTTTGTTGCACACCAATATCAAAGGGAATAGAGATGCAACATGTATCTTTGTTTTGTTTCTGGTCATTGAAAAGGTGGGAGAGGTGCCCGTTGCATGGTTCCACAAATAGCTTTCTGAATACTTCTGTCAAGTAATTACAAAGAGGTTTCTGGTTTTAGTTAAAATATATGCGTGAATTACAAGAATATGATCATAAAGACTGTCTTTGATGCGGTAGAAACAGATGCAAAGACTACAATAAACTTCTAGTTCAATGATTGGAATGACTGTCTTCAATATGAACTGTGTGTGCCAAATTCTCCAAGCCCTCCTTCCTCGATATATATTTAAGAAATTTCAACTCTTTCTTATTCTAAGTACAGGTGTCCTTTTTGTTACCATTCTGCTTAAAATTTCCTCGATGCACACATATTCCGCCCATGGTATTATCAGCATCCTTCTGTAGAATCGTATCAAGTCTCCTGTTCTATGAGGAAATTGTCCAGCATTGATAGAAATATAGGAAGCTTGATATTACATAACAGTTAAGCAGTCATTTTTATTTATTTATTTATTTTTTTTTTTTTTTGAGAGGATGATCAAAAATTATTTTAAAATATAGAGAAAATAAATTGAAACCAATTTTACATATTTTAACTTTTGAAATTTAAAATTCATTTTTTAAATGTTGGCGGTTAAATTTTTCAAAATAAAATCTTTTTCTTCGTTTTTATTTATCATAAAAACCCAGAGGGAACATTGAAGACAATAGATAACAAGAAAATTAAGAACTAAATAATATATCTATGATATATTGAAATGTTATCATCTGCAGATAAAGCCGAATGCTTCGCCAGTAAACTCTCATCTAAATCTACTCTTGACTCAGCTGGTGTACCCCTGCCTAACTTCCCACTTAGAACTGAATCTATGTTGACTGATATATATATATATATATAACCCCATCCATAGTTTCTGCTATCATTTATAACCTTGATCCACAAATACATCCACATCATGTAAGCCCATGCGTTTGAGTGGCTTTACTGCCTTTCTTGTGATGAAACCAATTACAAAAATTGTTGCATGATGGGTAAATACGAAAAGAACGAATTATGTTATCTTCCTAATATCTTCACCCAATTAGACATATTTCTAAAGAATATTAGAATAATCCAGAATATATACTGGCAGTAAACTACCTGCATATAGATAGACAAATGAACTCTGTAAATATGTATATAGTGGAGTAATGGATCGCGGTTTGGATTGAGGAATCAGAGAGCTGAGTTCGAATTCCCGTCGAATCCGTTACATTCACTTAGGTGCTAATACCCTTGAGAAAGGTATGAATTCTCTTTTCTCCCCCTAGCTATGGGTAAATAGCAGGACAGACCGGATTTTATAGCCTTGGATGACAACTGGTCTACCACAGAATGACAACCAACTGCGGGAAAAAATCTGCTTCATCAGTCATTTATCGAAAGATACATTATCGCCTAAGCTTGTATTAACTGACTGAAATATACAAAAATAGAAAGGATGTAAGACAATGATGTATCTTCTCACCGGACTTATTCAACCTATTTAGTGAGGTGATTCTGAAGGAAATAGAAGACCTATTGGGATTCATTATTGGCTGGCATAATCTCAACAACATAAGATATGCAGATGACACAGTGTTGATAGCAAACACAGAAAGGAAACTACAAGAACTTGTACAGAAGGCTGTGAAGGAAAGCGAGAAGAAAGGACTAATTATCAATTTCAAGAAGACAGAATGCACGATTGTTAGCAAAAGGAACAGCCCGACATTTAAATTACAAATTGGAGATACAAAAATCAAACAGCAGTTTATATATTTGGGAAGTGTTTAAAGGAAGGTGAAAAGTGCGGCACTGAAATCCGAAGGCACATCGGGATAGCGAAAGATGCCTTCCAAATGCTAAGCAAAGTATTAAGAAACAGAAACATTTCGTTAGAAACAAAGAAAAGAGTACTGAACACTTATTTAAGATCAGTCCTCCTATATGGCAGTGAATGCTGGATAATCTCACAAATGGAGAATAGACTTGAGGCAACAGAGATGTGGTTCTACAGAAGGATGCTGAGAATACCATGAACTGAAGATGTGAGTAACAACGAAGTTTTAGAGGAAGTGTAAGCAAAAAGGAGATATACATAACATCAATAAGAGGCAGTTGAAATTTCTAGAACGCATAATGAGGAAAGAGGGCTTGGAAAATTTGATTGATAGATTGAATAGTTTTCTACGGCTTATCAACTATTTTCAGGTTATTTAAAGCCAGAAAATATTTTTAGACTGGAAGAATTTTTTTGTTGCGTGTGTGTGTGTGTGTGCGTAATAATTGTTTGTGATACAATTCTTACTAATTAACCCTTTAGCTGAGGGGCGATGATGTGGATTCATGCCTTTCCCAAGGGTATTTGCACGTAAGTGAATATAACGAACTTGACTGGAATTCGAACTCGGCTCTTCGATTTTCAATTTTGAGCCATTATCCATTACACCATCGGCATATCTAAGATTACAGCAACTGGTATCCCCAAGCTGTCACCCTTCTAAGTACTGACCAAGCACGGCGTTGCATAGCTTCAGTGATCCTACGGGGACCGGTGTTTTAACATGATTCGACCCTAAGCTGAAACATTTGATACTCCCAGTCAAGAGGGACAGAGGAAAAACAACGCGTAACCTGCCCAGAAAGGTTGAGTAAATGAATGGCGGGGCAGGGTTTGGGAGAGGTAACAAAAAGGACAACATTTATTTAGAGCTACAAAGGACACGGTATTGGGGAATTGAAAGGACACGGCAAAGAAAAGAAGATGTTCTCGTCAAATGCGAGATTATCTATGGGATTTGTTAATCAAAACTAAGCCAGTATCGAGAACGAATAAGAAACTGAACAATTCGATGTAATGAATGTCACTGTTCAGTGGAGCACGAATAAAAACGAATGAGATATAACATATTCCGGTAACGTACGAACACAATTCGACTCGGCTGAATTTACTTGTACCACCCAAGATACAGTGCTGTTTGATAAAAGTGACTCACCTGATTTTTTTCACTAATTGTTCTCTTCTCCGATGAAACGAAAGTTGAGCTAAATTCAAAGGATAAGCAATCTAAAATCTGAAGAAGAAGCTTTGAAAGCTCTTTGAATTTAGCAGTAAGTACTGTCAAGCATCCGTTCAGTATAATATTCGGGGGATGCTTTTCTTTTCATGGAACTGGTTTCTTAAAACCTATTGAAAAGACCCTCGGGAGCGAGCAGTACAAGAGTCTTGTCAGCTCCCTTCTGCTGAAAGGGTACAAATCGACCCCTCCAAGCTCATTTTTATGCAAGATAATGCTCCCTGTCACAAATCAAAATTGATGAAGGAATACTTTGGTAAGAAGCAGGTGAGTGTTATGACATGGCCGCCCCAATCTCCTGGCCTCAACCCCATAGAAAACTTATAGGGCATTATAAAGTACAGGCTCTCGAGAAAGCAGTTGAGCAACAAAGAGAATTTGATTGTGAATTTCATATCCGAATGGAATTCAATGCTTGGAGATGAGATTTGCCAGAACCTAATCAAGTCAATGCCAAAAAGGGTTGAAATGGTTATTCAAAATAAAGGAGGACCCATAGATTATTAAATATATCGAACTATATTACTTATTATAAATAAATTATGCCTCTATTATTCTTTATTTAAAGCTGTTCGGTTATTTCTATTGATTACAAGTTGCAGGAAATAAGTGAGTCACTTTTTTTTTGCACAGAGTTTTCCCCTAAATCTCATTTATATCCAAAAGTATAATTATCAATAGAATACCTTAGGGTGAGTAAACTTTTTTACTAGGTGGTCGGGAAGAGGTTTTTTTATTAGTAAGATTAAAAATTAGTTTGACCCCAAAAACAATAGGCGAAAAAATTTTTAATTAAAAAAAATCAGGTGAATCACTTTTATCGAACATCACTGTATATCAAATCTCGAATGTTAGCATTTACTAGACAAGAATGTAATATAATTCTCGTTTCGGACTATACCCGTTTGATAAGGTGACTAGCTAATCCCTTTTGCAGACGCCTGATCAGGAACATTTGTGTTTCTCCAACGCTCACCAAGACAATATGTCGTTTATGTTGCAACCCTGCTGAGCAGACCTTACAATTTCTGGCAATTTCTTGAAGAGAGCGCATAATCAGGCGTGCTGGACTGTTTTAAACAAGACTAGCATGCTCATACCCTCGGTCACGATGACTTGTGACAAGCACAAACATCTATGACTACAGTTGTATCTACGAAATTTTCCTCAAAACCGTGTCAACTTGTTAATGGGTTCATCCACTCTCCAACAGTACCAACACCGGAATCATCTCTCCAGGCATGGTGTCAAGTGACAAATTGACTATGGTGAGATTCGAACCCGAATGACGTCGTCGGAAGTTAACGTTCTAAACACTCGATTCAATCATAAACGGCTAGGATTCATCAGTTAATGATGAACGGCAAAAAGTTCCCATCCGTCGATTGGTAGCCGTTTCCTTATAAGGAAACATTTGACATTCCATAACCGAGCAGCCAGTGATAGTTTTGATTGAAGTTTATAAAATCTTTCAGGAAAACAGTTTCCTCAAGTCCAGTAACTGTTATCGCTCTTTCCATTATTGATGGGGCTTCTTTTCTAACCTTTTGTTTGATGTATAGTGGAATGTCAACATCTTGATAATATATTTTCTCTTCTAGCTACATGTGCTCTCCATTTTAGTTGTTGCTGTTGTTAAAAGTCCTCAAGTAATGTGGATTCTGTTATTTGGTACAGTTCTTCGTTTGTGATTCAATAGCACCAGTTCACAAGGTTCGAAGAGGAATGGTCCTTGCTGAAATTTCAAAGCTATTTTAATTACTGATTTGAGAAGGCGATTGTGTTAAATATAGTCTAGTTGAAATAAAATTCATAAATGAAATTTTCATGGTTGGGTAATGAATGTTAAATAATAGTCTAACAAACTAACTAGTTTTTAGAGAATTGTATTCTCCTCTGACTTTCTCATTTTGACCTTTGAGGTCAGATACCAGAAAACAGAAAAAGTCGTTTTTGATTGGTGAAAACTAGCGTAGGAATTTTAGAGAGATAGAAAGGGGTTTAAGGGAGTTAAAGTTTTATACGCCCAAAAATGTAGACGTGTTATTTCGTGTCAAGAAACTTGCTCCTCAGTGGGGTGATAGAGCGACACGCCCACCCCCGGCTAGTTAAAATGTACACGCCGACGTGTTTAATAAAATAGATAAGTTTAAAATCTCTTTTGCTGAAATTCTCATTTACTGCTGAACTAAAAAAAAAACAAAAAAAAAAAACAAAAACAAAAACAAAAAAAACAAAAAACACGAAAAACCAAAAAAAGAACACCCCCCCCAAAAAAAATACCGTGATCAGCGACCGGGAGAAGACAAGCGAGAGAAGATAGAACATTATGAAATCGACCCCGTCAATCAAGATCTCCCCAGAACAAGGGTTGACAAGGGCTATGCAACAATTGTATACATCTGACTGGTTAGATCTTTAAATGAACGAGCTTGGCGCCATGTCTGACAACAATATGAATGCTTCGATCTGACGAAGCTCTTTATGAACATGTAGGCGTGTATGTTTGGCGATGCTTGTAGTAGTGAGTAGTACTGACTAGGGCAACCTTTTTCGAGCAGTAGCTTGTATGAGATATGGCTTATCACCAGCTTCATTACTAAAGAAATTCAAAGTAATTTTTCTTTGAAGATTCCTCAGCCACTTTCACTACGGAAGACCATAAAAGTAATCATCAACCTTAAAACTAGTGAAAAAGTGATTTTTTCGTTGGAGAAAATATTTTTCTCGGATTAAAAAATTGAAGTTTTGATATATTATCATTCAAGACCGTTTCTTTAATACACGCAGCATTTTTGTGATTTGTTTCTAATTTATTCATTTGACTATGATAAAAAATACATTTTAAAGGAAAAAATAAAATTTATTCTCTATAGAAAATAATTATTATGCACGTTTCATTTTTCTAAAGCAAAAGATGTTCACATGTATGATCTTCCTTAGTGAAAATCGTTAATTGTTTAAAATGATGAAAGCGTTAAAGTTTACAACATACAAGAACCATTGTATTTAATCATTGTTTATATATGTGGTTATATACAGGAGAGCATAGTTTATGGTTTGTTTTACAGCATATCAACACCTCAATGGATTATTTAATATTATTTAAAGATTTTTTGGATAGGTTCGTATGAAGAGAATACGTATTGTTTGGTTTAGATTGGATTAGTTTATTTTGTTTTACAGCATAACAACCTCAATGGGTTATTTAATGCTGACAACATTTTTAGGATATATTCGTATGAATAGAATATGTATTCTTTGGTTTAGATTGGTGTGGTTTATTTTGTTTTACGGCATATCAACCTCAATGAGTTATTTAATGCCGACAACATTTTTAGGATATATTCGTATGAATAGAATATGTATTCTTTGGTTTAGATTGGTGTGGTTTATTTTGTTTTACGGCATATCAACCTCAATGGGTTATTTAATATTATTTTTTGGATAGGTTCGTATGAATAGAATACGTATTCTTTGTAAGAAATCAGTTTGTAGATCAGATTTCCTTGACGAGTTTTTGTAAAGCGAGTCAACTGTATCGCTGGTAATAATATTTTTTTTTCAAAAATGTATTGCTGGTAATCTTTATTTAAAAAAATCTGTTGCTGGTAATATATTTTAAAAAATCTATTGCTGGTAATATATATATATTTTTGAAAAAGGCATTGTTGGTATTTCTGCTATAAAAATCTATTACCACACCTTCATAGTGCTCTGAGCCCAGTAAGGAGGCCAATTCCTGCCCATAGATGGGATCCAAACAACCCAGGTTAGGGTGGACCTAGAAACAACAGGAAACAAGATGTGTTTTCACGCACTTCGAAATCTCCCGATAAGAGGCATTGCTGCCGAATGTAGTTTATCGTCATACCCAGGACGCGAGAGAGTGTGAGTTAACAAGTAAGAACGAAACAAAATTTTGTTAAATTATATTTTCCTCATGAAATTATGTGTCATTCATAAAGTCAAAACAGACTGAATATGACTCGCGGGCCGCATTTTATCTATGACTAGTATGTATGCATGTATGTCTGCGCATGCGCGCGCACAGGAACCACTGAAAACCATATCTAAAATAGCGCTTGCAGAACCTTAAGTTGTTAATGAAAATCTTACATATAAATTTATTCAGTAACTTCGAAGGGATGAATATTTTAGCTCATCCAAATATTAAAAAAAGAATATAAAGATTTACATTAACTCTTATTTTATATATATAAAAAAGAAGTTTTACTTTCTCTGATGATTCTCGGGGTGACTTTTTATTATATATTCGGTTAATACATGTGAAATTCAATGCATTGGTAAACACATTATTGTTTCTTATTTTGCATCATGACTAGATTGTAGAACAATGAAATGATAAGGTATATTGATTATCGATAAGGTTTATAAAGTAACTCGAATCCAGTTAAATGGGCATTGATAACGCAGGCTCTTGTCATCAGTAACCGAAAGATCGAAGAGTAATTCAAAAACATATTTTACTTGCAATACTGAGAATGAGCAAAGGGAATCAGAAAACTAGAAAAAGGATATTTTCTCCAAAGGAAAATGGCGTTATATAATCTTTCCAGAATAATGTCTGTGTAAAACAAAGTCTAAATCTTATCGCAGATTGACATGCCAAGTGTCCAATAAAATATTAATGTTTCAGGTCATGGGTCATCAGTCGGCCGAAAATCCATTTTTTGACGCCAGGGATGAATGAGAATATCGTGTTTTTATTTGTCTCGTCTAACAATATAGTTTTAAAGATAAGAGATCAGAAAGAGATTTGTTATTCATGGCGGAAGAATACAGAACAATAATCACCCAATTTGTCCGTTTAAATTGTTCGTCAGAAAAAAATAAAAAAAGAGTGCTGACCTGTTATCTAATAACAAGCTTCCTATATGGCTGTCAGTTCTGGACACATTCCTCATGGAAGAAGAGACTTGATGCATTTTTTTTTAAGCGTTTCACCCCAAGCAAGGCGAGAAGTCACTAGGACGCAAGGGTTACAGAAGATTTGGAGCAAGATCAGATAGGATTGGTAGAGGAAAGGATGAGGAGAAGGATAGTGGATAGATCAAGGCAACTGGAGATGTCGATTGAAATTACATTTGAATAGTTGGAGATTATAGCTCTCAGGGAAACTAGAATAGGGAAGGGAGTTATACAGGCGAGAGGTGCGAGATATGAAGCTATTGGAGTAGAAGAGACAGCTACATTTAATAGTTTCAACAGTGAAAGGGTGAGAGCAGGATGCCAGCCTCGTAGGGCGCTTGAATTCATGAAGTCTGGAAACCAGCGAATGCAGCTCCACGGAGCAATTGCTATGAAAGTATTTGTAGCATAGACAGAGAGAGGCGACGGCGCGTCTGTGAGAGAGTGACTGTAGACGAGATGGCAGAACAGGGCCAATTATATTATCTGGAGCCTATCAAGAACCCTGAGGCAAACAGAAGATGCTCCAGCCCATATATGGCAGCAATACTCCATGCAAGGGCGAATTGTTGATTTGTAGATCTGGAGGATCGATTCCGGGGATGTCGACAATAACATGGACGGAACATGAGAGCAACGAGGAAGTTTTAAACAGAATGGGAACAAAAAGAACACTTGTGTTTAGAATAAGAAAATGTTGATATTTCTGAGATACATAACGAGGAAGGAAGGCTTGGAGAATTTAGAACCCACAGGTCATCTTGAAGACAAAAAAAAGTAGAAGGAAAAGTCTACTAATTTACCTAACGTTCTTATGTAAGTGTCTGGTAAGGGGACAAATATTGCTTCGAGCTACCATGGATAGGAAGTTGTGGCGAGCCATGATCACACACAGTGGTTCATAAAAGAAGTATAATCTGTTATTCTGACTTGCATTTAATATTTTAATTTGGTTTAATGTAACAAAAATTATTTAGATATTTAAATTGATGTTTTAATAGAGTAGTTTTGTTTGGTAAAAGGCGTAATTTGAGGGAACATGGCAGAGAAAAATGCCGGCCTAGAAAATCATCATTCTAAGTTTTGGCATTAACCTGTTCTCTGTAACTCTGACTACCAAAGTCGGTTCAGTATACGCAAATTGACTTTCAAGAATGTGGAATTTATAAGTTCTAAACACTTCAAATAACTCGGTGTTTCGATCAGTCATAACAAATTTAGTATCTAAGACAAGGAAATTGAACCCGGGTCAGCTTGCGCTAAGGGACACTCTATTTTGGTTACCGCTAGCTGCTACAAAATCAAAATATTAATCTCAGAACGAGTTATGTTCTTAAATAACCTCGTCAGCTCTAGACTCTCATATAAATGTCATGCATTGCATCCAGCTCGGTCAGAAATATGTAAACTGTCTGCTATACACACGGTGCAATGGATAAATTCTCGTCTAAATTACGTAAAATTGAAAATAACCCGGATGTTTCATTTTAATAGATATATTTACCAAAATTACATAAAATATCTTGAAATACTAAAGAGTAAATTTATTCAATAAAATCTCTATTGGCTTCAACCACGGCCTCCAGACGACTTCGGAATCTCCTGCAACTCTTCTGGATGGTCTCCTTGTTTAAGTTGGTGAATGCTGCCATAATCCTTGCCTTCAGTTCATATTTGGTGTTACAAAGAATAGTGTTGGTCTCTCTCTCTCTCTCTCTCTCTCTCAACTGCGTGTCTCACATAATAATCTAGGAGGTTGCAGTCTGGGGAGTTAGGTGGCCAGATATAAGGGGTGATGCAGTCGCAGAAATTGTCTGACAGCCATGATCGGGTTCTCCCGCTTGTGTCGCGTGGTTCAGAGTCCTGTTTCCAGACATAGGTTCTTCGAGTAGCCACTTTCTTGATCCAGGGCAACCCTGATTCCTCAAGGCATTTGATGTAAGCCTTCGTGTTGAGTCTGAGTCTCTGTGGGAAGATAAACGAAGGCATAACATTTCCATCGCTAGTGATTACGCCAAACACCTTCGTAATCACCATTAGACTCATCAAACTCTTCTGCATTGTCTTCAGATTGACACCCAAAAGTTCGTCTTGAAGCTTCCGGCGCCAACTAGTATAGCATGTCGTTTCCAAATTTTTGTCGGCGTTAATTGCGGTCTGATGTTCTTTTTCTCAAAGACGGTGTCTAAAATGACCCGACTGTACTGTGCAGTCGACAAAATAAAAATAAAAAATACTATAAAATGGCGACAATTTACTCATCGCACTCTGTTCAACCGTTTACCCAGATCAATGATTCAAAATGACTTCAAGCGAATGAAACATCTAAGTCTTAAAGACGAAAACCATTCATTAAATATTATAGACTGGCACCACACTCGAAATTTTACCGAATTACAAAATCAACGTCACTTGAAGACTTCCAAGATCAGCAAAAACTAAAATGTTTAGCACATGTAACTAGAAGGAAAATAATGATATTATTGTTGCTGTAAACCCTCTAACAGTATAATGAACTCTTCCTTCTCTCATAAATACAATTGCGAAAGCCGGACGGGAGCGCAGAGTGTGAAGTGGAGTGGAGTAGTAGACGCAGTACTAATCTACTTATTACTAACGCTATTGTTTTGTATATATCTTCGATATACATTTTCAACCTACCTTCATCTTCCGCGTCTTTCTTTCTGGCCCCTAAACAGGCCACAACAATTATAAAGATAAATTTACAAATGACTTCAAACGAAAGGTCTCGATGTACTTCACCGTCAATACTAGAAAGGGCGTTAACAGCTTGAGATGCTTATTTTTTTGAAAAAACTGTTTTAAGAGAAAGATTTTATAAATGTAATCGGAAAGAAAGACTAACTGTTCGGACAATAGAATTCCGTATATTTCCTCTATGGAGACGGTTATTCTATGGGGACGGTTATTCTATGGAAACGGTTATTCTATGGAGACGGTTATTCTATGGGGATGGTTATTCTATGGAGACGGTTATTCTATGGGGAAGGTTATTCTATGGGGACGGTTATTCTATGGAGACGGTTATTCTATGGAAACGGTTATTCTATGGGGACGGTTATTCTATGGAGACGGTTATTCTATGGGGATGGTTATTCTATGGAGACGGTTATTCTATGGAAACGGTTATTCTATGGGGACGGTTGTTCTATGGAGACGGTTATTCTATGGAGACGGTTATTCTATGGGGATGGTTATTCTATGGGGACGGTTATTCTATGGAAACGGTTATTCTCACCATTATTATTATTTAAAAAAATAATTACAGTTGTTTTCACTTATCCGCGGTTTCGCTTTCTGCGTTTCATTTACACGTTGATTATCTGTCATATCTCGTTCAGTACGACAATTTTGCTTGTCGGTTGCTTGACCATAACCAGACGGATATGCTGACTCGGGTCTAAAGTACATGGCGTTAATAAGTAGGAATAATGAGGGAGCCTGATGGCCGGGTGTCAAGAGGATTGTTTTTAAAAAATTTAATTGAGTGACGAAGCAGCCAAAGTGACTTGGGAGTCACATCTAGATACATGGGAACATCTTCAATCAGAGACCGTTTGTACTTAATGGGTTACCCGAGCTGAAGGCATTTCTAACTGGGTCTCACTTGGAAGGTTATGCATTGCTTCTATATAAAGAAATGATTTTATTATGTTGGTTTGCGCGAGAGTGATGGAATTTAAATCTCCATTGTAAACCAAGAAGAAGAAGAAGAAGAAGAAGAAGAAAGAGGAAGAAGAAGAAGAAGAAGAGCAGAGGAATAAGAATAAGCAGTAGTATTATCAGCAGCAGTAGCATCAGCAGCAGCATCATGTTGTGGAAAAGCATAAAATGTGACGCAGATCTGGTAGGAAATCCATATAATATGACCAGTTAAAAACATGAAATAAAAAAGAAATGGCTGATCCTCCAAACATTTTTCCTGTCTGGTTCATCGATATGATTAATATTTTTTTTTTAAATCTCATAGCTATATAACTTGCATCTAAATTATTATTTACTTTTTCTGCAATAATAATAATAATAATTTTACAATTCTATATGTTCCTTTAATTTTTTTCATTAACTGCTTAACATTTGTAGACAAGCGTCAGCGTAAAGATCTCCTGTTACCGTCAACCCTAAGTTGGCAAGGGATTTTGAAGTGTGCCGTTCATGCAACCGGATGAGACACAGCGTTTCGGGAGAAAACAAAAACAAACATGGCGCCAGTCGATAGAAAATGACAATACAAAATTCTTCTCATGTGACTTGGCTTCATTGCCTGTCTGGACGGAGCTGCGTTTGTTCATCCTATTTTGATATGTCAGATAGAACTAGAATTATTACTCAAGATTTTGATCAGACTATTTTTACCACGATGTTTATTTGCCCTTTTATAGAAAAATTTATAAGATCATATGAGAAATTATATAAAAAACTTAATCAAAGCACCTTGTCTGTCATAATTATTGTATCTTGCATATATATATATATATATATATATATATATATATATATATATATATACACGCATATATATATATATATATATATATATATATATATATATATATATACGAAGATAAATGAAAATTTAGATAAGGTAAGAATTTTTTTTTTGAGAAAGGGAATTAATTGGAAACTTTCTACGCTATTATACTTTTTCTTTTGGTGTAAACGCAAATCAGACATTTATTTAAAACTTCCGACATTTTTCCTAACGTTAATTTAATAGGATTAGGTAGGTTTTACTATCGTCCGGTTCACACACCTCTCCTGTTTTTTGAACAGGAGTAGAGGTTTAGCTTCGTTTCTTGATAAGGATTTGTGTTTCCGGTTCATCCTAAAATCTTCTCATTCTCTTTCACTCCCAGTAACCCATTGCGTCTTAGTAACGTTATCGCCTTGTTTGGGGCGAATTGATTAAAAAAAAAATGATCTGTTGCTTTTTTTCTGGTCCGTAGCTCTACAATGAAGAATAGTACGTAGTGTTGTTGATAACTGAAACCGGCTAATAATCTTATTTTCAAATAATATTTTTCAGGTGCTGTGCTCTATGGCTTAGACCCGTCGGTGGTCAGTATACGCCGCTGTCGTTTGACCTACGGCGTTGGTGTCTTGAACAAATTCGACGAGAACAAGCATCCGCAGGATAAGCTATTTACAAAGGACGGCATGAATTGGTGTTCGGATGTCTTCGACAAATTCGTGGTCATCAACCAGCCATTAAGGGCCGGAGACACGGTGGTTCGTAGCTATACGCCGGCTAAGATTGACCAGAAGCTGAGCATCATCAATATCTATGCATCCGACAAGAAGGACGTCCAGTTCATCACCGACCCTAGTGTCCGGAAATGTGGCACTCTATCACTGGATCTCTCCACGGAAAGTCCGATTACCCCAACGCGGAGAGAGATTCAGACCATCATGTCCTTTGCTGACACGGAGATCCGGATGACAGCATTGGACGTCCTCACAGGGAAATCGGTCAAATCAACCATTGATTTCTTGGAATGAAATCCAGTTATTGAACTCACAGAAAGAACTCTAAGAACCAGAATTGTATTGTGGCCCACGCATACATAATATATATATACGCCTATACACATATGATACTAAATACATGAGTACACACAAATGTAAGTAAGAATACATGTACCCCCGTATACATACTAAAACGTAACGAAAGTCTAACACGAATGAAGAATACATATAAATATAATTAGTTACATTGTAATGTGCGTCTGTCTTGTGTGTCCATTTCTATAGTATTTGATGTTTCTCTTCTAATAGCTCTATTCAATTCTGTGTGTCCATTTCGATAGCACCATACTATCATATGTACTTATTTCCAACGCACTAATCTATCTTGTGTGTCTATCTTCATAGCACTACAGTATCCTATATATCGATTTCCTTATGAGTAGTCTGTCCTATATGGTCAGATTCATAGAACCATAATATACAGTGTGTCCATTTCTATGATACTATACTATCGTATGTGTTCATTTTCATAGCAATATATTATCCTGTATCCATTTCCATAGTAATATTCTATCCTTTCCATAGCATTGTATTATTCAGTGTATCCATTTCCATAACACTATTCTACCCTTGTTATCTTTTTCCATAGTACTACACTATCCCGTATATCTATTTCCATAGTACTATTCTATCATGTGTCGATTTCCATAGCAATATATTATCCTGTGTTCATTTCAATAGTACTATTCTATCCTGTGTGTCCATTGTCATATCACTAACCTATATTGGGTTTATTTCCATAGTACTATTCTGTTATGTGCGTCCATTTCTATAGCATTGTGTTATCCAGTGTGTCCATTTCCATAGAACTACTTTTTTTTATCTATTTCCATAGCACTACACTATCCCATATGTCAATTTCTGCCGTACACCAGTGTCCATTTCCAAAACACTACCCTATCATAAATGTTCATTTCCCCGGCATTATTCTGTGTTCAATTCCATAGTTCTGTAATAAACATTAAGGTTATAATGAAGACCACACACACACACACAATCGCATATTTACAGCTTCATGCTAATACTTTTACTTTATTTTTTCTAGCGTATTTTGCACAAAGACCAATGTCTAGGGATGGAACTGAGATAAAAGCTACGATTTTGAAAAGTCCCTTCTTACTTTCAAGATTGTCGAAACACGATCTCTTTCCCCATTTAGCCCTAGGCCATTTGCCAGATTAAATTATACTTCATAGCTATCCATACCCACGTATCGTTTGGCACATAATAAACCTGGCCATGTGAGTTTCTTATATATATATATATATATATATATATATATATATATATATATATATAAAGATTATCGCATAAACTTTCATAACTGAATCAATAAGCTGGCAGATCCTCATACGTCGAAACCGACGGGAGAGTCCATTATTATATATATATATATATATATATATATATATATATATGATTAGCTCTATTGATGTGAATTTGTGACCCCTTGCGATCGTCAAATAAACAGTTTAACTTTTAATTAATTTAATTAATTTTTTTGATGATAGCAAGGGCGTGAAACACAGGGTAACAAACTCATTATTCTGTGTGTCCATTTTCATAGCGCTATACTAAACATTAAAGTTATAATTAATGCAAATAAGTATGTTAGCTCTATCACTGATATTGAACGCTTTCCAAGAAGTACCTCGCATATATAATATATAAATAATATATATATAAATTGCATATATATATATAAATTGCATATATATATATATATATATATATATATATATATATAGCTTTTTTTATGTAGGTATATGCAAGCTGGTATGTGGATAGGTGCTGTCATATATGTGCAAGCAATTCACATGCATAGCGAGTAAATGTGTTTCAAATGTAATTTAATTGG
Source organism: Acanthosepion pharaonis (assembly GCA_903632075.3). Lineage (NCBI taxonomy): Eukaryota > Metazoa > Mollusca > Cephalopoda > Sepiida > Sepiidae > Acanthosepion > Acanthosepion pharaonis. The sequence goes on along the minus strand of CAHIKZ030004635.1, from coordinate 2,939,312 downwards.
TCAAACCCACCTGTTCGCGTTTCTGTTTGCTAATGATTCATACTTACTTGACGACGACGACGACGACGCAGTTGTCCATGATGACCATTTGCAGAGCCACTCTGTAGACCTGCTTCTCTTTTAGAAGTGAGGAGAAGGAAGCATCTCTTCGCAAATGGCGCCACTTGTTGTTTTATTAGTCGTATTCGAACCGAATCTAGTCTCTCTACTTGTACATTCTGTAAACCGTTCAGTAAGACGTTTAGTATGTACAACTATAGAATGATCTATCCATCTATATGGGGAACTCTGTAGACTCCTACCATTCTAACAACCTCCCTACCTATTTAGAAAGTGAAGAGCTATTTTTAATGGATGTTCCATACATGAAGCCTTGTACCAAACATAAGCTACACTTAGCATGTATCAGCAATGATCTATTTATTGGACATCGGCCATAAAGCTGTTAACTTTTCTACGAATAAACCTACTGTTGTAATGTTAATACAGTTTGGTTCCTTTATGGAAATAAGTGTCATATCTAGTCAGGACATAAGCAGTCATGGTTCTCCACATCTTCATTTTCTTTTAATATCTGTAAACTGTGTTGCTATCATTATTCAATACAGTGGATGGAGCTTCTAGTCATCTTCTCCATTGCTTTTGAATTAAGAGTGGGTCTTCGCATAGACTGTTTGATAACCAAGGCTAGCGAACGCACTCTGTATTGATCTTTAACCCATAGTTTGGGGAGGAAACGATAGATGGATTCCTGCTTTTTTCAAGTGCAAAGTGAAAACAAACTATCTTTGGTGGGATTTGAACTCGGCTTGCTGATTCCATTTACTTAAGTCTCATGCACCTCCATACAGTTACATAAATACTATTTATTGGAAATTTGCTACTGACATATCAAACTACGTACGTACATATTTAGAATCTTTCCTTCTCATTAAGCAGTCTATTTACTAATATAGTTAAGTACTTACTAAGTTTCTTTTTATTGGACGCTTGCTGTAGATATGTGTTCATGTTTTAGGTTTGAGTTTTACTAGCTCCATTATATAAGCTCGGTAAATTTCTACAGTTTTTTTTTTTTTTTTTTTTTTAATTAACTGGGTTTATCATGGCTGAAAGACATTAACTTGGAACCGAGTGAGGATCGAACAGTCGTACTGTTTTTTTTAATTACTATGACTTCATTGGAAATATAATAGACTGGTCATCAATTGCGCTATCCTACTATTTATAAACTATAGATCGGGGAGAAACGAGGATATTTAAGGTTTGTAAATTTCTCGTGGTTATTCAGAAATTATAATTAACGGGTGTAGAAGTCCTAAATCCATTGACGCCTTCGTACACACACACACACACACACGAGTGCACAAACACACACACACACATACGCGTGCAAATACATACATACTTACACTCGCATGAACACATGCAAGCATACACACATACGTACACGCAAACACACACAGAGATTCAAGCACGTACACACGTAATACTATTCTATCCTGTGTGTCCATTTTCAAAACACTATCCTAACATAAATGTCCATTCCCACGGCATTATTCTGTGTGTCCATTTTCATAGCGCTGTACTAAACATTAAGGTTATAATTAAAATCGCACCCAACCACACACAAACACCAACACACACACACGGAAACACACACACATACAAACACATATACACACTAAATCCATCTCCCACACTCATGAAATACACGGTTTCATTTCTATTAGAATTTACATATACCAAAATACGCAAGCATATACACGTTTAAGGGCCCGAAAGACGAGCATGAATTCTGTGTATAAACAGGTAGAAAAAAAAGCCTGTCATATTGTGAGTTTATAATCGCATATGATTGATAATGTTTTCAGATCGATAATTTTTATGCTTCGAAGATAAAAACAATATTTTTTCTTTGACGGATTCTTTGTTTCTGAAAACGAATACAAACAATGTTTTCTTACATATATAGCAAAAGTATTTCTTTTTCTCTTTTATTTTTTTACAACTTTGCCAAGAATAAATTGTCGCCCTCCACAATTGATAGCTTCGTAAAGCTACTTGACTGTATTCTGAAATTTAAGCAGCCACCTGCAAGACTTAAAATATTCGTCCACGAATAGAGATAATTTTACGATCTGAATTCAGTGTGTAAGAAATTCTGCTAAGAATAACCCCCAAAAAGAAAAATGAGATTTAGTTCTCTCATTTCCAAAGAATTCTTGATGTCAACTAGTGATAGAAAATGTTTTTCTTTTCAGTTTTTTAACTACGAAAATCTGACTAATAGAACGGGGAAAAAGTTTGCATAAATTAATTCCTATTATTTCGAAAATTACATTTTCAATTAATTTTCTTGGTGCGAGTCTCTTGGTTCATTTTTCGTGGAGGTTTGTTATTTTAAATACATAACAACCACTAATATTCTTCAAAAGGAATAGAATGAAAAATGCTCATTGTTAAAATTCGCTTTCTTTAATAAGCCAATTAATCCATACTGTAAAAGTTATATTTAGTGGATAGTGTTTGAGTATTTTTTGAGTATACATACAGGCTTTTTAAACAGTGGAATTAATATATAGCAGCCATAAGAAGATCTACCTAACGACTGGAATAGAATATGCATTCCCTTTTCAATGTGGGAAACAGCTTTTAATTCAAGTGTGCTTTACCTTTAGGCTACGAGAAGACATTAGAGCAAAGCAATTTCGTTTAATCATTTCACCCCAAGCAAGGCGATAATGCCACTAAGATGAAAGCAGCGAAAGAGAATGAGAGGACTTTAAGAGAAGGAACCGGAAACCAAATCCATAACAGGAAACAAGGGATAAACCTCTACTCCTGTTCAAAAGATGCTGAAGGTGTGTGAACCGAGCAATATCCGAATGTGCAATTACTTTCACTGTTTAAAAAACAAAGAGATCTACTAAATGTAACATTTATAATAATAAGAGATAAATTCAATTAATAATCCCTTTATTACTTAAGAATGTATATATATATACATAAATTATATATCTGCATATATTTATGATATATAATACATGATATAACACACACAAATAAATATATATATATATATATATATATATATATATATATATATATATATATATATATATATATATATATATACCCCTGGTCAAAATATTAAAACCAGACACAAAAGGGTTAAAAAAAATATAAAATACTGTTACTTTAATCAAAATATATTTGCGAAACATTTACATTTAATTATAAAATGTAGTTTATCAACAAACAAGTGAACATTTCAAGCTTTTAATTGATTAATTTAAACAAACATTAAAAAAATGTATTTTTTGGGGGTTGGTCGTAAAGATAAGACCATGTAAATAAAAATAGCAAATATAGAACAAATAAGTCACAATGACAATTTAATTTTCAGTATATCCTCCATTTTTGTGAATTACTTCGAAAATTTGCTTTGGCATACTCATTATTAACTTCTACATGAGGTTGCTTGGGATGCTTGCCTGGGATGCATGAACTGCACCACAAAGAGCATCCGCAGTTTCAAATTGCAATCCATGTTTATCAACATCCTTTGCCATCCATCCCAAAACATTCTCGATTGGGTTTCGATCTGGAGAGCATTGTGGATTGCAGCATTGTCCTACTGGAAAATCCAGTTTTCTCCACATAGATGAGGGCCTTCAGTAATTAGCGATGCCTTTCTTAACATGTCAATGTAACTAGCAGCTGCTTGACGACCTTTAACCTCCTGTAACTCAAGAGCTCCATTGTACGAAAATGAACCCCAGACCATAATTAATTCACCTCCACTGTGTTGTGTTGAGAAAATTTCTTTTGGGACATCTTTTGCATATCAGCAACGCTGAAAACCGTCTGGGCCATCAAGATTGAATTTTTTCTCGTTTGAAAGAACACTTGCTTCCATTTATCCACATCCCAAGTTTGATAATCGGAAGCAAATTGTAAACGGGAGGTTTTATAGCAAAGAAGAAGGCGAGGCCTCTGCAGCCGTTTCAAGTTCTTAAACCCTTTCTTATTTAAATGCTGTCGAATTGTTCGAGAGCTGAATTCAGCATCTGTATTCGCTTTTATCTGATTTGCTGTTAGGCTTGAATCACCCTTAACTTCTTGCCTAATGCGTCTGTCTAGAGATGGTGAGATTTTATTGGGGCGACCGTTTAATTTTTTAGAAGCATACGCATCTGGATTTTTAATGAAGTTAGCAATGACAGTTCTGATACGGCCAATTACATTTGCAATGGCTCGTTGCGAAAGACCACGTCTTTGAAGTTCAACAATCCTGCCCTGTTCGAAC
>CAHIKZ030004635.1:2802500-2930000 GCA_903632075.3 Acanthosepion pharaonis | reverse complement strand
TACTTTCTTCTTTAAATAAAACAGCATTTTACAGATTTCCTTTTCTAAAATAAACTGCTATACCAGGCTAACGAGTTCCATCTACCCGATTTAGGCATTATGTCTCCTATTTTTATATCTTTATCTTGCATTTTGAGTATATCTGTTAACAAGTGATGGTTTCATATTGTTTAAAAAAAGACCCAATATTTCTTGCGTTAGCTTTCGGAGAATATTCTTATTATATACATTAAAAAGTGATAGTTTCATATTGTTTAAAAATGAAAAAAATATTAATAAAAGATATCTGAGTAGTTTTTGCCTTAGTCTCCGAATCTTATCTCGAGTATATTTGTTAAAAATTGATGTTTTCTTTTTCAAAACGAGGAAGCGCTAGCAACTTAAAAAATAAACAGTTTTTCGGATATACATGTGATCTTATATAAATGTGCACACCCATGCGCCTATACTGCGCATGCGCACACACTAACGCAAGTTCGCACGTACGCGCCCATGTGCACATTTAGGGGCGTTTGTGAATACGTAACTGCGCATTAAATAATGCATGATATGAACACACACATCTAATACATGAACAACTGGGTACCCACAAACTTATACACGCAGACAAATTCCAAGCCTAAATTGATACGTGAAGTCTTTGAAAAAACAAGACGCCTTTTTATTTTATACAAAGCAAATAATAAAAAAAAATGCCTTTTCTCCGCCCCCACTATTTTTGCTTCGGCGTTTCTCATAGACTTTGACCTTGTTTATGCCGTTCTTACGCCAGACCTAAACCCGCCGGAAAAAAAAAAATTCCAAAGAGAGTTATCGCTGATTCATGTCGATAAATAAAACATTTTATCTGCTTTCTACAAAAGAACGCCCACTGTTGTGTTGCCGTGAAGAAACCCGCGATGGCTTCGGACTTTTTTTTTCCCATTTGAAAGCCAATATCATCTACTTTCTTGTTTGTAAGAAGAGTTGCGTTAAAATGGTTTCTCTCTATTTGGTTTTGCAAGCAAATAGAATTCTGGGTGTTCTGTTAACGGAATGGTTGCTTATAGCATAGATCTGTTCTCAAATGTGTACATGATCTTCACCCCATTACCTTGCTAGCTATTCTTGCCATGCGTGCCTGCGATACTCAAGTGGGCATCATCACCATCGTTGTCATCATCATCATCATCATCATCGTTATTGTCAATGCCATCATCATCATCATCATCATCATCAGTCCCATGACCGGGCATGGTCGGAGAGTTGTTATGCTATTGAGCACCTGACCAGCTCGGCTGCATGTCACACTGTCTGAGTTTCTGTGGCTGATCTTCCAGTTCACTCAGTGATGTTGTCAACCCATTTCCTCGCCCCCCCTGTCTGCATCTTCTTTTTGTCTGAGGTGGTACCTTGTAGGCTGGCATTGGAAAGTGTGTTGGCTCTTGAGTCCATAACATTTCTTAACGGCGGTATTGAGGTCTTAAATATCCAACATTGTGAAAACAGAAGATTTTTAAAGAAAATTGAAATGTAAGAATTTGGACGTAATTTTACTGGGGACGATTCAGAAATCAGATTAGTTTCTATTTCACTTCCTACCAGACTAATTCAAGTAACCTTTTTTTAAGTCGAAATTATGAAAATTATGGTTTTCTTATTCTTAGGTAAACTACCAGTTTCATTAACTTAATCTAAGCCTTATATCTCCTTTTTATTGTATCTATATAATGTATTTTGGGTATACGCATTAAAAAGGGATAGTTTGTTTGAAGAAAATGATCAAGTATTTCGTGTTTTAGCTCCCGAAACATATTTTGAATATGTATGTTAAAAATGATGGTTTAATAGTATAAAAAAAAATCCGGTATTGGGTCTTTTTCTCGTTTGATGGTGCCTCGCATTGCTTCATTTGTGATGCAGGTAATGGTTAGGATGGTTATGTACCATTGTATTCTTCACTGTAACTCTGATATTAGTGTGCAAGATTCGCAAGCGTACAGATGGAATGAAAAGGCAAACAGACAGCAGCCTAGTCCTTGATTTAAGTCCTATATTCCTTTCGTGATGGTTCTTAGTTTTCAAACAGCTGCCAATGTTTGTACTGCTCTTGAATTTATTCCAATTCCGGAGCTCTTTTTACAGATAATCTAATATTTCAATTGGCTCAGTACTGACCACCGATTTTTGTCTTGCTTGAACGCCATTTCTAATTGTTTTTCATGACTTTTTTTCCCGGCATTAATCTCCATGTTATAACTGGGGGATATTTTTCCCAGTTATCTTACAGACTGATGAATTTCTTTCCTTTGGCACTCAGACTATGTCGTCCGCAAAGCGACGCTTTATAATGTTGCAACTTCCGATAATAACGATCAATGATTTCGTAAATGGCAGACTATTTTACGTATCGCAATTGATTATTGTTGGATCAATGATACGGCACAACTACCTCGTTTCTTGACGTTAACTGAGAGTTTAGGGTATACAAAATAATCAGTCTTTGTTTTATAGATTAGTTTGACAAAAGGACCAAATTCTGAGGCATCTAGTAAGGATCGAACTCACTACTCGGTAGTAATGGTCAACTAGACTAAATCGCTAGCTATCATTATATATGGAACATAGCATCAGTATGTACAAAGATGGAGAGCATAGAAACCTCATGGTTCGCCACTGACTTCGATTGGGCCGGATGCCTTGCCCGAATGCCAGACATCCGCCTATCCCAAAAAATCGTTTTCTCGTAGCTAGCATCTGGCAATAGAGCCTCACGTCATCGATTCAGGGATCAGCTAAAAAACACAAGGACAGAAATCGACCCGGTCAATTGGGAGACGGAAGCTGCAGAAAGAACCAATTGGAGAAGAGCAGTTCACGAAACAAACTACACAAAACAGCAGAAAGCAAATAGAAGAGACGAAGAGAGCTTCCCCTCCGCCCCCACCCACCCCCAAAAAATCCAGTGCTCTCCAGGCCCCTCCTACCCTACCATGCGTTGGCTGCAGACATCTTTTCAGATCCAACATAGGACTTCTTTCACACAGAAGGAAATATCGATGGACACCTCAGTACTTGGCAAAGCGTTCCGCCAACGACGACAAAAAAGTACGAGGCTATATTTAATGGGAATAAAAATAGACCGATTGTGTTGCAATCTTGCTTTAAAAATCAGCGTTCGTCTACGTATTTACCCGGGATCGAACGTCCGGTGAAAAATACATATTTGTAAAAGACATAATGATATGAGCATTATTATCATTGTCATCTTGTATGGAAGTTGTAGAGATCCATAATTTCCCACGTCCTGAAAGAAGAAGAAGAAGAAGAAGAAGAAGAAGAAGAAGGTATATAGAAGAAGAAGAAGAAGAAGAAGAAGATTATATCTACCAATATTTATGCGGTATACACTTAGACAGTCACAATTGTAAATGTATTGGTTTTCATAAGTAGCCAATAAAGTATATCTAATGTTTTCGAATGGCATCAAAAAGGTGTGTGAAGGCGGGAGATTTTGCTTAAATAATTTATGTACACTCTTGCATTGTTAGGAAAGTCAAAAGAAATTTATTAGTTTTTCAGGCACTGTTTTTCCTTTAAGATCTGAAGATTTCACTAGAAGTGACGAGGTTTTTCTAATATCTCTTTAAAAATATTTATTCAAAGAAGACCGCACTGAAATGACAAGTTACAAGTGTTTAGCATATTTTTATGTGTATTAAAAATGAAACATCTATCTATCTATCTATCTATCTATCTATCTATCTATCTAAAAGTATTTTTTATTTGTCTAGCTACACTTGGAACGATCATTGCGATCAAGTGTATTCATCAAGCAAATCACCACTTGTGGATACATTTTTCGCGGGTGCATAATAAAAATGATCTTGTGACAATTCTGGACAGATCCGAAGAAACATTTTATGACGGTTTACTAACACGCACCCACGCTCAGGTGCGCGCATACAAGCATGCACACACATACATACATACACACACACACACACGCACGCATACAAGCATACACACGCATAATACGCATATGCATACATACATAAAAACATATGTCCATACACATAAACGCATACGCACCATACATATACACACACGCTTACACACATACATATATATATATACAAATAAGTGCAATTAAGGCATATGGGGATTTTCTAAGCACAAGGCCGAATGATGGGGCACCCAGTGAGGTTCGAACTCACTAATCAGTCGTAAGTGATCTCCGCGTGCTAAACTTGATAACCATGACACCACATCGAAGTGCACTTTTTATAAGCATAGATTAGATGTGGCACAAGGTTGGGCACCCAGTGAGGACAGAAGTCTCTACTCAGTCGTCATTGATTTCGCTAGACAAGCTTGCTAACCATTACATCAAGGCATATGCTGATTTTCTAAGCGTAGCTTAGATGTGACACAAGGCCGTACATTTGGGGCACCCAGTGAGGATCGAACTCACTAATCAGTCATAATCGTTCTAGTAAGACAAACTCGCTAACCATTACGCCCTGATTTTTTAAGCGTAGCTTATACGTGGCAAAAGACCACAAGTATTGGACACCCTGTGAGGACAGAATTCATTACTCAGTCAAGCTAGACAAGCTTGCTAATCATTACATTTATTTATATTATTTTTTATATGTTTTATTTCTATGAGAATAATACTTTAAAATAACCGCAATTATATATTTATTGTTGCATAAAACTAGAAAAAAATCTTTTATGAACGAAATCTAAATTTGAACGCATCTGGCACCGACGTCGAATGCTTTTATGCCCTTGGCCTAGAAATTCTGCCTAACACAACCTTTGAGAGCATTCTGTATCTTTTAGCGACTTTGAGAACTTCCTTTATAGTTAGATAAGACTTTAACAATATTTCGAAGTTAATTTCCAATTGAATATTCTCGAATGTTTAAGCAAGCATATTTCTCTCTAATTGTTGGTTTTACAGATTTATTTTTTAAACCAATATTGCCTTAGTACATAGAGAACACTTCGACCTGGTGTAATGATTAGCAACCTTGTCAGGTGCATCAATTGCGACTGAATAGTAATTTCGTTCCTTGCTGGATACCCCATACTTTCGACTTTATTCCACATTTAAGCTACGCTTAGAAAATAATCATATTTTATTTTGAACTTGGATGCGGTGTTATGGTTAGCAAACTTATCTCGATGGATCATTTACGATTGAATAGTTAGTTCTATCCTCACCTTTGGCCCTGTGCCATATCTAAGCTATGCTTAGTAAATAACAATTGTGTTAGTGCGTAGGGTATGATAGTTCTCTGCAGATTTTTTTGACCAGTAGATCTGTTCAATAGTTACTGCATCCAGAAATAATCATTTTTTTTCTCTCGAAATTCTTTGTCATCGTGTAATGGATATCGAAGCGAAAGTATAAAATCGGAGAGGTGAGTTCTAATTCCCGTCGGGTTCATTCCATTCACTTACGCACAAACACCCTTGCAAATGGTATGGAACCCTCTCTTCTTTTTCCAGCTATGGATTGAACAGCAGGATAGATTAGCGCCTATAGCCTTGGTTGGCAACGAGTCTACCACAGAAAGAAACCTATTGCGAGGTAATTTTTCTGCCTAGTCAGGCAATAATCGAAAGAGACATAGTTGCCTAAGCCATGTTACTTCATGACGTAGGCGATCATGACTCTCCACTTCTCCCTATCCATTATAGCCCTCAATAAGTTTCATCCCTCTGCCCCCCCCCCAGACCACTGGTTTTAGCCTATCAGGTATGCCATGCATTGCTTTCCCTTGTCTCTCTTTCTCTCTATTCGACCTGTGAGTATCAAATTCTCCAGTCCCTCCTTTCTCATTACATGTCCCAGAAACTTCAGCTGCCTCTTCCTGATATCAAGTATAAGACTGCTCTTTGTTTACATTCCTTCCAAGACCTCATCGTTGCTCACACGCTCGGTCTATGATATCCTTAGCATCCTTCTGTAGAACACATCTCCATCGCCTCGAGTCTCTTTTTCATCTTTCAGGAAATCGTCTAAAATTCGCTGCCCTATAGGAGGACAGATGTCACGTAGAAGCTCAGTACTCTTTTCTTTGTTACCAAAGAAATCCTCCTGTCTCGCAGAACTCTACCCAGCTTTTGGAATGCGTCCCTTGGCCATCCCAATCCATCTTCGGATATCAGCGTCGCACCTACCGTCCTCCGCCAAAAAAAATTCCCAGATATTTAAACTTCCGCACCAGCTTGATTCTAGTGTCCCCGACCTGCAAATCGCATTTCGGGCTCATCCTTTTACTGATGACCATGAATTCTGTCTTCTTGTAGTTTATGCTTAGTCCTTTCTTCTTGCTCTCCCTCCCGTGGAAGCCAAAACAAATAGCGCGTGATTTCTTAAAAAAAAAAAAAGAAAAAAAAAGAGATTCGTAATCTGGCGCGTTTAATCTATAGGAATATATTACCATTTTTTAAATTTGAAAGAAAACATGAGGTATAAGTAAAATACAAAAATTGTTTATCAATAACGCTCAAATGCAAGGATTGTTATTGATAGTATAACCGCTCATCATTGAGAGAATTCAGGGTCTGTTCGGTGATGATGGGACAGTACCAGCTTAGTTTTGGAGGTAATGAATGTATAGAAATCCGGGGTTCATAAGAGCCCTCATCCAAATCCTGACCGGGTTCGGAAAGGCGGAATATTCTAGGCCTTGCCAATAGGGAAATCCAAAGTGGGTGTAAATAGCAGTCTGTCAGAGTAGACCGATACATGTATCTTTACGGCAAGAGTGAGGATCGAAAACGTTATGTCTTCTAGAATAGTCATTCTCGTTTAAATCTACGGCAAGCGTCCTATCCACTCAGCTTTTATTTTTGACTTCCGTAGTGTGATCCATTTAGAATTAATTTACGTAGGAAACTAGACCCCTCCCCCGTCTATTTTGATATTCATGATCTAAATCTATTTTTCAACTCTACGCCTTTTTATTATCAATGAATTGGCATTTATTCTTGGGAAAGATTGTGGGGTGCTTTCCAATTGGTTTCTACACAATTTTGAATTAAGAGTTATCCTTCTACTAGGCTGGCTACAATACAAGATTAGAAAGCACAGCGTATTCTTACGATGAAACTCATTGATGGTCGGCGAGAAGTGGTTTGGTTTGTTTTACGGTATATCAACCTCAATGGGTCATTTAATGCCGACAACTTTTTTTTCCTGGTAATATTTTTGTTTTGTCAAGAATCTATTTCTGTTCATATTTTTTTTCTCAATAATCTATAGCTGGTAATATTATTTTTTCAAAAACGTATTATCAGAGGTTTTGTAGTTTATCGTCATCCCCAGCACGCGGATGTAGTTTATCGTCATACCCAGGACGTGGATGTAGTTTGGGTGATAACTATTTGCCCATAGCTGGCACCCTAACAGGTGCTACCACCCCGGGTCAGGGTGGACCTGGGAACACCAGTAATTAAGAGGTGGTTCCACGCTTCTCAAAACCTCCTGTACAGTGGCATTGCTGTTGAACGTAATTTATGTAATTTATCGTCATGCCTAGGATGCGGATGTAGTTTATCGTCATACCCAGGACGGTGAGAAGTGGTAGGTTCATACGTTTGTGTGAAAGTGAATGCAGCAGGTTATGCTCAGCGATTGTATTTTGGACATTAACTGTTAAGCTATGCGCCTATGCCTACAGTATTTTGTAGAAAAGCAATTTCTAATGTATTTCCGCGCTAAAATACGTTAGTAGGAAATTTATATTTTGTATCACTACCAATATAGTCAGTGATGGTTTTCTTCTTTGCTGACCTCTGATAATCTCTTTCTTTCCTGATTTCCAATGCATTTGCCTTCTGTGAAGTAAAATCTAAATTAAATCATGGACCTTTCTTGGCCGGACGGTCAGTCGATTGCTTTTGCGATCAATGCATTACTTTGGTTGCTGTCTGCCTCAGAAAAAAATACAAAAGGCCTGAAAAACAAACAAAGAAACAAACAAAGAAATAAAAAGACCTAACAACAACAAAACAAACAATAACAAACATATATAAAAAGACAAAAATAAAAGTAAATGATAACATTTTACTTGCTTGAGTCGTGGCTCTAAAATTTCAAATCTTTTGTCCGATATGTTGCGATAAAAACAGATAAAATAAGACAAAACATATATTAGTGTAATGTGTGCGTAACTTAAACACTTTATACACGCTGCTAAAATGGCAGTATTATATATATATATATATATATATATATATATATATATATATATATATATATATATATATATATATATGGAAAGATGTATGACAAACTTTTCGAGTGACGCGTAACGTTCTTTAGGACTTTATCGGACTAACTTTGTTTACTTTGATACGACGACATATTTGTACGAATGGAAAACGCTGGCAATTTTAAATTTAGAAAAAAATAATATTTTTTTCTATGTATTTTGGGTCTATAATCTAGCCAATTCTTTTTAGAATCTTTTTCTTTTTCTTTCCATCATCTTTGTTATTAAATGTCCCACAATATATCCATTATTTCTGGAATAGACTGCCCCCCCACAAAAAATAAAATAAAATAAACTGGCTAAAGCCATGAGAAAAATATTAACCCTTCTCCTTGGAACAATCAGTCCATCACATATAAAAAAAAATTCAGGCAACCCTGTTGAAAAACTAACAGAAACAAATATAACTGACAAACTCAGTCTAGATATAAAATCACTTTACACTAACGTCCCTGTTAAAAAATGCCTAAATTTCTTAAAAGAAGCATGTAACCCAATCAAAGTTAAACCTCTCCCTACGAAAAGCTAAAATAATACAAATCTGCCATCTCAACACCAATAAATGGTATTTCACATTTAATAATTTTTGTAAACACAAATCTGGATTACCAGTGGGATCGTCCTTAAGTGTAGTAATGGCATGTATTTTCTTAGAATTTCTCGAATCTGTTCCTTTACAAAATATTTTACCCTAATCGACATACTTCCAATATATTGTTGATACTTTATTAACATATCCTCGTGATACTGGTTTACCTGATCTTGTAAATAAAATAAACAAAGTCGAACATACAATAGAATTTACATTTGAAAAAAAAAATACTTTACCTTTTTTAGGTATCATGCTACACTGCATTGACAGCACCCTAAAACTTAGTGTCAACCGAAAATCAACTAATAAAAAGGATTTCATAAATTTCTATTTCCATCATAATAACAAAATATAATCCGGAATAATCATCAAATTCTACTCAAGAGCACTCAGAATTTGCAGCCCTCAATATTTACACGAAGAGGAAAAATATATTGAAAATACTTTCAAGACTCTCCAGTACACTAACTATTTTATATTCAATGTGAAAGAAAAGGCTCATAAAATATTCCAAAATAGAAAAGCGGCACCTTCTGACAAAATGAACGAATAAAAAAAATTGTGTTGTACCCACTAACTCTATCACAACGACAACCGATAAGAATTTATCTAAACTCAACATAAAATTTGTCACAACTACATCTAAAACAATAAAAGTCTTAATCAATACAAAACAAAAAAACGAGCCAAAACTTGAAGGAAGAATTTACTCTATCACCTGTAAGAATTGCCGGAAAGAATATATAGGAGAAACCTCAAAAAGTTTAAATAAAAGATTATATGAACACACAAGAAAAACAACATATTATACGTAATAGTTGCTCACCGAAACGAGACTGACGACAACTTTGACATAAAAAATGCTACTTTAATTAAAAGAGAAAACAATTCACTGAGATGAAAGTGATTAGAAAGTGCTTTAATCGCATGTTCATCCACAGTAAATTTACATCCAGGTTCTTGCAACGTTTCACCATTCTTAGCAGACCTCTTATTACAATGTGGGATATTTGATAACAAAGATGATGGAAATAAAAAGTAAAAGAAAAAGTATCTAAATGAAACTGGCTAGATTGTAAAGCCAAAACACATAAAAAAATTGTTTTTTTTCTAAATATAAACATGACAACATCTATCGTTCGAGCGCATGCGTAGTCACACCATCGTAAACATAGTCCGATGAAGACCTAAGGGACGAAACGCATCACACGAAAACTTTTTCCACTTTCTAATACATCTTTCCTCCAAAATTGTTCTTGATATATAAAAATTTATATATCTTCATCACATATGGATATATAATATCGTATATTGATTGACGGTGTTAATGAAATAGACCTCGATGTAAAATAACAGCGATATAAATTATATATTAATAATAAATATATATTTTTTCTCACCGGTAGTGCAACTCTGAGTTTTAAAAACAACGCAGACTTCAGGTACTGACCGTTACATAATTTAAACCAGGTGCAAATGAATGTGCACCCCATCGGACAATTAGCCTAACGTGCCATGTAACAAAACTCATCATCCGTATTCTGATGACTAGAGCGCACAGCAGAATCAGACCGGAGATAGGACAAGAACAGTGCGGGTTCGTCAAAGACACTAGAACAAGGAATGCAATATTTATGCTCCTGAGTTTTATCAGAAAGAGCAATACAAATGAGGAAGGACTTTACAGATTAAGCAAAGGCGTTCGATAAAGTACACTACAAATATCTGTTGGAACTGGTCCGTAACTGTGATATATTTGGGAAGGATATTAGAATAATCAAGAACCTATTCTAGCAGTAAACCGTCTGTATACGGATAGAAAATGAGTTTTGCAGATATACAAAAATTGAAAGGTCTGTAAGACAAAGATATGTCTTCTCAACAGATTTATTCAGCCAAGCCAGCAGGCTAATTCTGAGTATTAGGTATCATTATTCGTGGCCAGAGTCTTAATAATGTAAGATAGTCAGATGTTGAGAGCAGATAAAGAAAGAAAACCACAAAAAGTTCCTACAGAAGCTAATGAAGGAAAGCGGGAAGAAAAGACTAAACATCCATTGCAAGAAGACAGAATGCATGGTTGTCAGCTAAAGAAACTGTACAACATTCAAATTACAAATTGGAGATGCCAAAATCAAGCAAGCAGAACAATTTAAATATCTGGGAAGTACGGTACTGAAATCCGAAGGTGCATTGGGGTAGCGAAAGATGCCTTCCAAATACTAAACAAAGTATTAAGAAACAGGAAAAATTCGTAAGAAACAAAAAAGGAGTACTGAACTCATGTAATATCAGAGCTTCTATATAGCAGTGAATGCTGGACAATCTTCTCACAGATAAAAAACAAAAAAACAAAAAAAAACTTGGGGTAACAGAAACCTGGGTCTACAGAAGGATGCTGAGAATACAATGTACTAAATATGTGATCAATGACAAACATTTAAAGAAAATGGATGGGTTTAGGAGAGAGCAAAAAGACAAAAATTACTAAGAGCTACAAAGGACAGGAAATTGTGGAGAGCCATGAACCCCAACGTCCTGAAGAAGTGTGAAAACAAAATGATCTCAATGTGCTTGGTTTCCTTCCATAGTAAAGGGGTAAAAGTGATGGGATAAATTTATATCAAACAGATTTTAGGGTTTCCTAAGTGTATTACTGATAAAATTAATCAGTTAATTTGAATTTTGGCGATAAATTGGAAAAATTCAGTACTTCTATTTTAAAATATTTGACACAAAAAGACTTTATAAAAATAGTTTATTCTAGGTGGTTGACATAAATTGCTCGGCCTATCTGAAATTTGATGGGTTTCTACAACATTTATTAAGTAAATTTTGCGATCAGCCAAGATCTTAAATTGATCTTTTATCCAAAATGAGCAATTTCAGTACAGCAACATGGTAGCTAACCATGAAAAACTAAGTTCATTTTCGGAATCAGCACATCAAATTAGCTAAAAAACGTGTTTTGTTTCTTATCACCCAAAATCGTGTTGATCAGTGTTATTGATGGCCATAATCTCAACAACATAAGATATGCCGATGACACAGTTTTAATAGCAGGCATAGAAAAGACACTATAAGAATTCCCTCAGAAGGTAGTGAAGGAAAGCAAGAAGAAAGGACTAAACATCCATTGCAAGAAGACAGAATGCATGGTTGTTAGCTAAAGTAACTGTGCAACATTTAAATTACAAATTGGAGATGCCAAAATCAAACAAGTAGAGCAATTTAAATATCTGTGAAGTGTTTATAACAGAGGGCGGAAAGTGCGACACTGATATCCGAAGACGTATTGGGATGGACTAAAATGGCTTCCAAAAGCTAAGCAGAGTATTAAGAGACAGAAAAACTTCGTCAGAAACAGATAAAAGAGCTCTGAAATATTATGGGATATTTGCTTCCTGTATGGCAGTGAATGCTGGAAAATCTCTTCATAGATGAAGAAGAGACTTAAAACAGCAGCAAATGTGCTTCTACAGAATGATGCTGAGGATATCCGGGACAGAATCCTTGAGCAATGATGATGTCTTGGAGAAAATGGAAAAAAGGGAAACATACATAATATCAGGAAGAGACAGTTGAAATTTCCGGCGCACATAACGAGGAAGGAGGGCTTGGAAAATCTGATACTCACAGGACAGATTTAGGGAAAGAGGAAAACGGTGCATAACATACTTTGCGAGATTAAGTAAACAGATGGCAGAACAGAAATAACGAAAAGATAAAATGTATTAAGATATGGAAAGGGAAGGAAATTGTAGAGAGCCATGATCGTCTACGTTCCGAGAAGAAGACTAGATTGGCAGCTAAATCTCCTAATTTCACTGTTGAAATTGCTAGTTGTAACCATAAGATTTATGCTAATTTTTTCATTTATTTCTCGTGGACCTGTCTTCTGGTTTCTTGGTTTCCTGTCAATTACTTTCTTAAAAAAAGGTAAATGCTATGTCACTCATCGTATTCTGTCGCTCGAAGTCCTGTTCAGTCATTATTCTTTTCTTTTTTAATTTTCAGTACTCGTTTGCATCTTAGTGGCTTTATTGTCTTGCTTGGAGTGAAATGGTTATGAAAGGTTGTCATGACTAATTTTCCCTCTCACTACTACTCTTTAAATTTACAATTATTCACGCACACATGATCATATATTTGCATACAAATGTATTCTTTTCTCTTTGGATTTCATGATAAACAGATAATGAAAATTTGTCATTGTCTGGTTTTATAAGACAATGGGTAAATTGTCGCCATTTTATATTTTTGATTTCGCGCATGCGCGTTGTTTGTTTTTGACTTGTTGACTGCACAGTATAGTATGGTAACCGTCTGTGAGAAATATAGCACCATGATGCAATTCACTCCACCTGAAATTTGGAAGCAAGCATGCTGTACTGCTTGGCATTCGCGCCAGAAGCTCCAATGCGAACATTTCAGAGTGTTTGGGTGTCACTTTGAGGGCAGCGCAGAGAATTCAGAAGAGATGGATGATATATCCAGTCCAAATCACGTTGTTTGTAGTGATCACTAGTAATGCCGAGGTAATACCTTCATTCATCTTCCCACAAGGCCACAGACTCAACACGGAGGCCTACATGAAGTGCCTTGAGGAGGCAGTCTGCCCTGGGTCAAGAGAGTGGCTGCTGAAAACACTATGTTCGACAACAGGATTCTGCATCATGCCACACAAGCAGGAGAACCCAGTCATGGCTGTCTGACAATTTCTGTGATCACATCACCCTTACATCTGGTCACTTAACTCCCCAGACTGCAACATGATTATTATGTGTGAGATGCAGTTAATCGAGAGACCAACAAAACTCTTGTAACACCAAAGATGAACCGAAGGTAAGGATTATGGCTGCATTCACCAACTTAAACAAGGAAACCGCCCAGAAGAGTTGCAAGAGGTTCCGAAGTCGTCTGGAGGCAGTGATTAAAGTCAATGGCGATTTTATTGAATAAATTTACTCTTTAGTATTTCAAGATATTTTTGTGTAATTTTGATAAATATATATGTTAAAAGTTGTCAGTGTTATTTTCATATTTGCGTAATTTAGACCACAATGTATCCATCGCACCCGTAACATATCATTCGTGTTAATATCCGCAGCAAATAATTTGCTGTTGTTGCCATATAATTTCACGAACAGGATAGAATATATATATATATATATATATATATATATATATATATATATATATATATATATATATATTAAGACATTTTTATGTTTATACATTCTTTTTATAGATACAAATGTTTAAGTAAATGCTCGGTTTATAATAAACAGTATTAACAACAGTATTCTCACGTACATTTATATCTGCTCGATGAGTATCCAAATGTAAACAAATGACGTCAGACATTATGAAATGGACAAAGTCCGACAATTATTTTATTAAGAAAATCATGGGAAATTTTAGTTTAAAAACAGTCAAATCGACCTTGCTAACTGAAACGCTCCTCTGTGGCGAAATCGGTAAAAGCACATCAGGCTATATGACAGTTCCGTATAGGATACAGGTTCGATTCCTGTCGGAGGATGCATATTTTCTCTGACAATTTCTCGGACATTCAGGCTGCTAAATGTTGTTAATACTGTTTATTATAAACAGAGCATTTACTTAAATATTTGTATCTATAAAAAAGAATGAATAAACATAAAAATGTCTTAAAATAATTGTCGGAATTTGTACATTTCATTACATATATATATATATATATATATATATAATGTTTAAACAACTGTTAACTAAATTTAATATATATTTGAAGAAATTATCGTAAGATACGACATTCTTTTAAAAAGTATTTCTTTATATGCAAACATAGATCAAAAGGCGCTTTACACAAGGAACGTTAAGCTGAGTATCAGCCAGAATATGCAACATTGCTTCCAAATATTATTAACTTCAACGTTTATTTGGCAATGCAAATACATAACGAAGGGCCGTTGATAAAACAAAAGTTTTGTTAGATTTTCGTAAGGGCGCATCTGCATATGCAAACATATAAGAAAAAAATCGAGGCATGTTTTTGGTTCAGTTCTTCCTGAATAGAAGAGTCATTTTTGAAAGGAAAATAATTACAAGTAAAACAAAAAGAAAATTAAAATTGACGTTTATTTTTATGCGAAATTCTTTATACACAGTTATGAGCTAAAAATGATCAAATTCGATAAATTGGGCAAATATAAGAATTATTTTTTTTGCCCAAGCCGGAATATTGATAGCTTCCTTGTTATGCACCTGATTATGTAGCTCTGGAATATGTTGTTCCTGTAGCAGAAACGTATGAATAATAAATATTCCATATCAACTCTTAAAATGTTTATTTTTTTTTCTTTTACTTTATTTCTGTTATTATTTTAAACAAAAATTTTGATTTCAATTTTTTTCAGTTTGGGGCAGGAAATATATGCAACCGATCAAAATATTTACACACCTCAAAATCAAGCAAAAAGAAGCAACAGGTTATTTCAGGTCGTTGGCTATCATGGTTCTTCATGGATTCAATATCTTTATTATATCTAAACTACCATGACTTCTTAAAAAAAGACATCGGAGTGGTTTTCTGTTTCCCTCCCCACGATGTTGAATATAGAGATTTCTTTCTCTTTAACTGGCTGCTGTGCAACGGCACAGAGTCCAGTGTTACGTTATGTGTCGTTTCAGGATTCTAGTGGTCTATTGGTAATTCTTCAAGCCCCAAACGCTGCATCACGAACTGAATGAACGATGAACAATTTTATTTATGTTTCTTTTTACTCGCAGAGTAGGCAGCCGTATTATCCTCGTTTCTTGGAGGAAGCGAGATGGAGATGAAGAAGACGGATGTGAAGAAACTGGCTAACCACTGGCAACCACGTGATGGACAGTCTCACTAAGAAATCAGATCGGTGAAGCGTTTTCACTCGTTTATTCTTACAACCGGACTGAATGTTTTCTTGCGTTTTTCGGTTGTATATTAAAATTCGAAAACAAAGGCAACGCATTACTGTCAAAATTTCACGCCCACTGGGTGCAAACTCCCGCCATTCAATTCCGGTCATCAAATTCTGAGTAGTACAGTGAGGTCTACATTTCTGAGATGAGGTACTATGTACACTATTTACATTATTCGGACTATTGTCCTCATTTTTGTCGACATATTTATTACAACGTTTCGGCCGTCGTACGCTCCGGCCTTCTTCAGGTAGTTGGAATGTCGAACTGAACTGAATGTTCAGTTTGACGTCATGTCTATATAGACACGTTTTTTTGTGCATTTTTATACCACATTTTTTTCTTCAAATTCCAACAGAATCTTTTGATATGTCTCGGATATAACGAACCACTCCGGATTAAGTGAAGAATCAGACGCAATTATACAACCATTGTCATTGTTACAGCCACTTCCATTACGCTATTTATGCATACAGGTATTAAATAAAGAACTAATCAGACTATAATTGGATCCCTTTTCCCCTCAGTAGTAAATTACCTCTTATTTGATCTATTTAGGTGTTTTAATCTGTATTTGATATTAATATTAAAGATAGCCGTCTCCATGCAGGAAACATTAGACATTCATTGACCGAACGGTTAGAATTACTGTCTCCTTTTAAATAATCATTTGACCCCAAGCAAGGGTGGAATGCCACTAGTACGCAGGGGCTTACAGGGAGCGAATGTCAAAAAACAAAAAAAAACAAACAAAAAAACAAAAAATGAGTATAGGGAGGATTGAGAAAAGTAAAAAGGATGAACGGGATTCAAGAAGACGGAAGATGGTGGTTGACGTTGCATTTAAATTTTTGAATATTGTAGTTATCAGGGAAGTAAGTAAACGGAAGGGAGTTACACAGGTATGAAGTGCGAGAAAAGAAACCGTTAGAGTAGAATTGGCGGTTGCATTTAGCTATTTCAACAGAAAACGGGTAGCACCTAGATGTCAATCGCTTAGTGTATTCGGGGCACTGCGGAAAAAGGCTTGTCAGAGCAGTTGCTATGAAAATATTTGTAGAAAAAACAGAGGGAAGCTACGCCACGTCGGTGAGAAAGCGACTGAAGTCGAGATACCTGATCAGCATCGATTGGATTACAGACCCTCCTTTGGATTTTCTCAAGAATCTCAAGATGAATAGCAGGAGCACCAGACAAGACATGGCAATAATATTCCATGCACGGACAAATGGTATATTCGGATGATATTTATAAACTGTTTCTCTTGAAATAGTTTTTAGGGAAAATAAGCCTCGCAAATCCACTCTCATCACTTTTTTTTACTGTTGATACAGGTTTCCTTCCTAACCATTTGTGTAAGGTAGAGAGGAAAGTTGCATCTTGATTATATTATTATTTTCCCTTCTAGTTACATGTGTTTGTGTAGCAATTTTACATGTTTTCGGTGTAATATCCTAATATATATATATATATATATATATATATATATATATATATATATATATATATATATACAAGTATAGGATTGGTGTATACGGAATAAATTCCAATAACCAACAAATACTACTCTTAAAGTGTTCAATACAGAGTAGAGCAAATATAATTATTTATTCGAAAATTATAACACAAATATGTTGTAAAATCACTACAAAAATAGACATTTTGTTTTAACACTTTTGGTATCTTATCAAGTGATGGTTTTGAATATAGAATCTATATTCAATGCCATCACTTTATAAGTTTAGGTTTAGGCATATCAACCTCCATGAGTTATTTAATGCCTGCAAAATTTTTATTGCTGGTAATATTTTGTTTTGTCAAAAATCTATTTCTGGTACTATTTTTCCTTCAAAAATGTATTGCTGGTAATATTTTAAAAAAAAATGTATTGCTGGTAATATTTATTTTTTAAAAACATATTGTTGGTAATATTTTTTTTCAAAAATGTTTTGCTGGTAATATTCTTTTTCAAAAATGTATTGCTAGTAATATTTATTTTTTAAAAACATAATGTTGGTAATATTTTTTTTCAAACAATGTATTACTGGTAATGATATTTTTTTCTTCAAAAATTAATTGCTAGTAATAATTTTTTGCAAAGTATTTGTGGTATTAAAACCTATTTTTACACTAATAGTGTTTTGATCCCAGTTTAGGGATTAACTATTTGTCCAAAGCTATCACCACGGGTCAAGGTGGACCTGGGAACACCAGCAATTAAGAGGTGGTTCCCCCCTCCTCAAAACCTCCTGATCAGAGACCTTGCTACTGGACGTAGTTTATCGTCTTACCCAGGACGCGGATTTATTTTATCGTCATATCCAGGACGGATATATATTGTCAAACGAGATTGTTAGTGTACTTTTGTCAAGTTTTTTATTATATTTTTTTTGTACGTGAACAAGTGTCTTTTTTAAAAAAATTATGAGTGTAGAAAATTGTACAAATGTTTGTATATTCCAAGCGATAAATCAATTGCACATTTAAAAGGTTTTAGTTATGCTACTACAATATAGGGTGTAGAAGTGATATTGTAGATGGTCTGAAAGTTACTGAAAAGCAAACGTATTCTTAAACCCCGAATATGGAAGACTAGCAGCATGTCCCGGCGTTGTCCGTGCTTGATTAAAAAATCGTACGACTCATACAGCAATCGCTATCACTTGACTTAAAATATTTTTACCCTTCCTTGCCTTTAAAGGAGTGCCCTTTGTTGTGCTGATGGTGCTACATGCCTTACTTCTTACCTATCTCACACTGCGAATTTTTTCTAAGCTTTATACTAAATCTGTTACGAAAAAAGAACTAAACAAAATGAACACAAAACGACCAGATTTAAAAAAAGGACTCGTAACTGGAAAAACCGAATGAAAAAAGAATGTTAACAACAAATACTTTTTCACACCCAACCCAGTTCTTCGGAATCAGAATCAACGTTGAGTTTAAGCAAGCGAATGAGCCAATTGGCGTAAAGTGCCATGCAGATTTAAATTTTTCCCATTTGTGACGAATGCAGCTATTGATCTTTTTTGCATGCTAGTTAACATTTGTGTCAGTCAGCTGTTGGCTCTCACGCTGGCCAATAGAATCTTCCTGCCTATTCGTGGCAGCCAGCTATAGGCTCTCATACTGGCCAGTAGAAAATGGTCGCAAACTACATGAAAACTGCCGTAGAAGCATGAAAAAATCGATTGTTTCCACTATCGATAAGAGTTGGGAAATGCAAAGTCGGTCTTGGCCTTCCCACTAACTTGGAGCATGCGCATGTAAATGTTGGTGCAAATCCGTCGAAAATTGCGGCCGTGCATTCGTTACACACACACACACACACACACACACACACACACACACACACACACACACACACACACACACACACACACACACACACACACACACATCCTGCCTTTTATAGATAGAGAATTTGGTAGTGTAAAAAATGATTATTAAATATTCCTTTCTTTATTAACTTTTATTTATTTAATAAATGCTTCCAATATTGTTGAACGATGTTTACAAATGGAGATGCCGATCTGGATTCTCGTATGTTGCGTATCGAGCTTGCTATATTCCCATGCTAGTTCAGATGTGTCCGTATGAAATTCAGGGAGGTGTAGAGTCAGCCTTTTTGAGAGGCGAGTGGTGGTAAGTCCGAGAAAATTATTGTTTTCGTCGAGAATGCAGTTCTATGTTGGACATTTACAATTATAGATAATGTTGATCTAATATAGTCTTGATTTCGCCGAAATCGCTCAGCATCAACAAACAATTGGATATTTTAAACACTCATTAAGTCCATAAAAAGAGAACCCTTGTTCGTATACAACATATGATAAAAAACCTAATGTCAGTCGTTTTAATAAAACATGCAGTAAAATGGGTTGTTACCAAAAAGATACAATATATATATATATATATATATATATATATATATATATATATATATATAATAGCAAAAACGAACACTTAAATACGATCGTGATATTTATTTCATTAGAATCGAAGTTTCGATTCCAACTCTTCAGATGCATTTTTACACACAAATATAAATGGACAAGGATTTTATCCGGTTTAAAAACCCAATCAGAACATAAATTATGTTAAATATGCATATTCAAATTTAGGGGGGGGTAGGGAAAGAAAGAGTATGTATTCTAAAAAGGAGAAGGTAAAGGATGGAACGGCGAAATATTCAACCCTAGGAAAGGAAGAAATATTTATTTAAGTTGTTCAAAAAGATAGTTGAGGTTGTAGACATGCTGACCTAATTTTTAGGCACACAATTAAAAAAGGAACAGACTTCTACAGATGGTAAAGAGAAAAAGATAAAGAAAGAAAGAAAGGAGAAAGAAACAGAACCTCAGCTCGATGGACGGCTGGATAAACTGGCAAATTTTGTATCCACCGAAAATAATTATATGATATTATCATATAATTTTATAATTATAAAATAATTTATACTAACCAATAATTATAAAATTATATCATATATGATATAATTATATGATATTATCATATAATTTTATAATTATTAGTTAGTATAAATTATTTTTAATATTACACGTATTTTAATGATCTGAATAGCTATTATAACATGATTTCGCTGTCAAGCTTTTGAATCTTTCAATACTTGGTTTTTGATTGGTTGTTCTAGCTTTTGTAACAATGTTTCCCCCTAGTGCAGGATCGTTAATTAATCTGAAACTTTTAAAACCATTTATTTTATTTTCAACATCATCACTTGATAAGACACAGAGTGTGTTGAAACAAAATGGCTATTTTTGTAGTGATTTTATAACATACTTATGTTATAATTTTTTTTATAAAATATAATTATATATATATATATATATATATATATATATATATATTTAGTTGGATTAATGTGAGTTTGTGATCCTGGGTTTCACGCTATTTGCGATTGTCAGACAAACTGATTAATTTTTAAATTTTGGATTTAAATATGATTGCGTATATCGGTGTTTTATAGTAGTGGTTAGAAAACGGCACTCATACGTACACAGAAAAAAACATACACGCACATTCACGCATTGCAGCTCACACAAACATAAACATATATGAAGAGTGTGGGACTGGCCATATATGCGCATCCATGTGTCGTTGCGTACATACGTACGCAATTGGTCAGTGTAATTCAATGTTGGATTGTGTAGAGAACATCTTTCGTCGTGAGCTGCAACCATATATAAATCCAAAAATTAAAAATTAATCAGTTTCTCTGACGATCGCAAATATACATACACATTTTACATATATATATATATATATCTATATATTATTTTTTCAAAAAATTGGATCTTGTTTAAAATGAATAAAATTAAGGAAAAGAATATGCATATTATTATTATTATTATTGATAATAATAATAATCATGAAAATCGATGAAATAATAATAATAGCAATAATAATGATATTAATAATAATAATAATAAAAAGAAAGATTAAAATATAGGTAAAAAAGAAAGATTAAAATATATGTAATAAAAAAGAAGAAAAACAACAAAAGGATAACAGACAATTAGACAAAAAAAAATAAGAAAACAGAAGGAAGATGAAAGAGAAAAACATTTAAAATGAAAGTTAAATGAAGTCAAAGAGACTTAAAATGAAATCAAAGAAAAGGAAATATTATTAATTTATGATAATAAGTATAAATCTAATAAAAATATATAAAAAATATATAAATAATGAAATTTATCATATATATATATATATATATATATATATATATATAATATTTATTCAAAATTGTAACATAAACATGTTATAACATCACTACAAAAATAGCCATTTTATTTCAACACTTGACACCAGAAGTGTTGAAACAAAATGGCTATTTTTGTAGTGATGTTATAACATATTTATGTTACAATTTTTTAATAAATAATATTTGCTCTACTCTGTATTGAGTACTCTTTTAAAAACAGTGTTTTTGGTTATTGGAATTTTATTCCGTCTATACTAATCCTTTATATATATATATATATATATATATATATATATATATATATAGTAAAGTTAATAAATCCGTTGAAATATAATTCAAGTGGATCATAGTAATATAAAATATTAAAAACTGATTCATAAAAAGAGTTCAATGTATTTATTATTACAGAGCAAATAATTAGTACACAATAAAATCCAAAATTACCTCATATGGGGTTAGGCATATATCCATCGACAAAAATTCGTCAGTCTTACAGTCTTATTCAACCCCGGTATAGACTTATATATATATATATATATATATATATATATATATATATATATATATAGTCTATTGTCTATTTCAGTAGCAATAAATCTCTCTAGCATGTTTGGTTCCGTCTGTCTGTTTATTGTTTAATTTTTCAAATTTCCGAATTAGGTGTTTCGTGTTATCGGTAAATTTGCCAAAGTTCATATTTATGTTTATTTTAGATTATTTTCTTCCTGAGTACTTACGAAGGTTGCTCCATTCGTTTTCAAGGATTGGTCGGTGTGTAATTCCGGAAATGTTTGTTTTTCACTTCAGGCGTTCTCATGTTTAATGAAACCAATTTCAGGCCATTCAATGTGACGTCATATAGACAGTCAACCTGAATTTTTTAAAACACACACACACACACACACACACACACACACACACACACACACACACACACACACACACACACACACATATATATATATTTTATGTTTATACGTTCTTTTTATAGAGGCAAATATTTAAGTAAATGCTCTGTTTATAATAAACGGTATTAACGAAATTTACCGGCCTGAATGTCCGAGAAATTGTCATAGAAAATATGTCTCCTCCGACAGGAATAGAACCTGTATCCTATACGGAACCGTCATATAACCTGACGTGCTTTTACCGATTTCGCCACGGAGGAGCGTTCGGTTAATAAGGTCGATTTTACTGTTTTTAAACTACAATTCTTCATGATTTTCTCTCGTACATTCATATCTGCTCGATGGGTATCCATATGTAAACAAATGACTTCACACATTATGAAATGGACAAAGTCCGACAAGTATTTTTAGATATTTTTTATGTTTATACATACATACATACATACATACACACACACACACACACACACACACACACACACACACACACACACACACACACACACACACACACACACACATATATATATATATATATATAATTTCTGATACAATCCCCTACTCAGGTAGGCTGGTCCTGTCCTACTGTTGACTGAGGGCCGCATACTCAGGATAGTGTTATACTGTCAGCTTCAGGATGGTGCGCGCAATGTAGGCGGAGTACTATTCAGATATAAAGATAAATCGAAGTACAATCATAAGTCTGTCCTTGTACCTTTTTACTTCTTTTGAAGCCCAAGCTGCTGACGTTGGAAAATGGAGGACAGTCTGGCATGAAGGTATAAAGAACTTCGAAAAAATCTCGTTTAGTTCTTCTAAGCGATCTAAAATCTAACACCAAGATTCGATCAAACCATCCAATATTCTGCCTTCTGCACTAAATGCGGTTTGATGCGTAAACCTGAATACATACGCATAAGAAATGAACTAAAATGACTCTTGAGCCCTCATACATCAACTCGACAGGAGAATCCATCATATATATATATATATATATATATATATATATATATATATATATATATATATATATATTTATATATAAAATTTGAGAGAGAGAAAAGTTGTATTTGGTTACTGCAATAAATAAGGTTTCAAATTCGTATCAGTCGCCATTTTGTCAGCGAAGATGTAGTAGATACGAGCAGAATAAATTCTTCTTTCGATAATTAATGAAAAGTAAGTGGCCTAAACAAACACAGACTCTAATAGATCTGTGATTTCATTACAGATTCGGATATCGTCGAATCCAGAAATTTTGTTCGTAATCGAAATCCCATGCGCCCTTTTCATTAAAGATAGAATATCATTTTAAAGAATTCGAAGATTGAGCTTTCAAATACGTAAAATTGATCTCGGAAACAGACCGAAAGAAATCTTTTTCGTTTATTTTTCATTAATGCTTGATTCATTTCCATTTTAATACTTATATATAGAGAGCAGCCAAAAATGCATACGCTCCAATATATTTTGATCTCCTGAAGAATTTCTTTTGGTATTTGGCCATCTCTTTTTAAAGAGACTGTTCTAGTTCCACGTGTCATCTTTAATAGATGTCAGTTGTCAGTTATCTCCTCAAGGACACATGGCACAGTGGATAAAGACGTTAGTTAGATCCAGTGACAGGACCCAAAGAGTGTGAGTTCAATAACCGGTTAAGGCAGTGGAGAACTTTCAGAGGGAAGATAACAGGAGATAACTAATAACTGATACCCATCATACATGGAATTAGAATTAGAACAGTCTACCCCAGTGAACGAATTAAAGGGTTCAGTTCGACATTCCAACCACATGAAGAAGGCCGGAGCGTACAACGGCCGAAACGTTGTGATAAATATGGCGACAAAGATGAGGACAATACTCCGAATAATGTAAATAATGTAGAGATAAGTTTAATTTTAACTTGAATTCAGAAATGTAGATATTTGATTCGTTTACATCAGAATCAAAAAGTTAATCCTAAATTCAGTATATACCCGAATATTTGAGGATTAGTGATTAGGGTTGATATGCCGCTAAATAAAAAAAAAAACTGATTATTCATCTTGAACGTGGCTTCTTACTTGTGAGATGCAATGGACACAGTTAGTGCTTTTCAAGCCCCATAAAGAGCAGTTTAATTTTTATCTGTAAGATTAGATTGTTAACGATAAGATTACGGTAGGCATTGTAAATGAATGCTTTCCGAAGACATCAAAGTGTTAGGAATGTCGAACAAATATTGATAGATAATTTAAGCATAAAATGTAGAACCATTTTATATTGAGACTTTATAGGAAACTTTCTTCCCATAGACGTTCTTCGCATTTCCGTTTGGTTTTCTAACAATATCTATCGCTTTTATTAAAGGTTTTTATTTTCAGTAAGATTTTCCTTGTTCAAATGTCAGTCTGTTGTTCTTTTTTTAAGGGCAATTGAAGAAATATGAAAAAAAAGAAGATATTTAATCATTTCACACAAAGAAAGGTGATGAAGCCACTAAGGCGCAAGGGGTTACTGAGAGTGAAGGAAACTTAGAAAACGTTATTGAGAAGAAAGGACAATAAAAAGAACAAGATTCAAGGAAACAGAAAATGACGATAAGCGTTGCATTTAAATTTTTGAAGATTTTAGGAAATATATTAAAATATATGTTTTAATTTATGCAAATTACATATTTACTAAATATAGCTCAATCTGTCCTCTCTGAAATAGGAAAAATTGTGTTGCATCAATATTTCAATTAGAGATAGCTTACCTTGAAAAATGACTAATCGAAATCCAGTTTTTTACACGGGTTTGAATATCGGCCAATGGCGCTAGAATTAAATTTTAGGCTATAAAACGGATGGCATATAAAAATAATCAAGTAAATTGTGCTTATTACATTATTAGAGAAACGCAATCCATTTGCGTGTGGCCTGAAGGGAGACATTTTTTCTGCAAGCTGATGAGTTAGGTTTCGTCATAGAGTTAATAGAATAACATTAACGACACTCTCGGACGTTTTAGCAACTTCCAGCACATGGTTTATCTGTTTCTGGGTTTGGATCAACCAAAATTCCCCTATCTAACGAATAGTTCTAACATATCACGATCGTATGCGCAGTTGTATCAGAGAGAGATACCGTCTTTTTCGATGTGTCGTACCCCCCGAGCAAGTTTTTCTCAATTTTGAGAGGATATCAGGAGTTTTTCACTTCTGATATTCTCTCAAAATTGAGGAAAACATGATTTCTTCTTCTTCAAAAAAAAAAAAAAAAAAAAAAGGAAAAAAAAGCCGTTTTTCAAAGATGAAATTAACCAACACTCTGGAATTATTTACTAAACGGTATTTAGTCTGGCATAAGGTTACAGTAGTGGGGTACCCGTGAGGATGGAAGTACTAAACTAGCAAATTATCATGCTTAAGTTTGTTTGGTTAATGTAATAACATATCAACTCTTGTTTAATTATCCATGTCGAATACAACGTTTATGGACCAAAAATAACAATGAATTAATTGAATAGTAGACATAGGTTCGGTTTTACACTAGTTGAAAAGGTAAACAAGACCGGTTTACACTCAGGATAAAAAAGTAGATATAAGTCAGATATACACTATAGTTAAAAAGGTAGACAAACGTCTAGCTTAAAGTACAGTGAAATACGTAGACATAGGTATGGTTTAAACTATAGTAAAAAAAGGTAGACATTAGGTTCGGTTTACACTATAGTAAAAAAAGGTAGACATTAGGTTCGGTTTACACTATAGTAAAAAAAGGTAGACATTAGGTTCGGTTTACACTATAGTAAAAATGGCGGATAATGCCAAAGGTTTGAAGAAAGCAGAATTCTCAGTTTTGATTTCGAAAACCAAAATTCATTACATAATTTATTCCCTTTTCCTTTATTTTAATGGGGACGGATAAATCTGCTCGGGGATTTAATTCTCTTTGAGAGGACATTGTCACTGTTATTTGTGAAGATAACAACACCCTCGCTGAGCTTTTAGTCATGGGAGAGTGGTTTTAACCAACTAATCATTTACCTTAGTCAAGCATCCCAGAGACGACTTTCCCTACGTTCAGGCTGGGATCAGTGTGTGGCATCTGTTCAGCACCTCATTTCCTCATTATAGTAAAGAGAAAGGGTTGGGGATACCAACGCTAGCATGATAGTGGTCACAGAAATTGGTCAATTTTTTTACCCTTGCTCATATATAGACGAATGGCTTCCTCACATTAAAGCGACCTTGTGTCACATCCAGTAAATCGTGGGGATGTGGATTAATAATGATACTAGCCATTTATATCGCGTGATGGTGCAAATTGTAGGGAGATATAGATTCATGCCTTTCCCAATTGTATTACTGCTAAATCGATATAAGCGACCTCGAAATTCGAACTCGTATCACCGATTTCGCTAAGCGTTCCGCTAATCGATACACCATATAGCATCATAGATACGCTAATCAATGGCGACATTTCAGACGATAATATTCAGCCTTTAGCTATCTTTGTGATTGGTCATCTGTAAAAGTAGATTGTAACCTTGGCTAATGAAGATTACCGATCAAATCAATAGAAGGAAGGAAAACATTGGCAACTGGACAAGACAGTCTGAAGTTCTTCAGAATAGAGATGTTACTCTTATATAATACAAACTACGCTAAGAATTTCATATTGACGTTCTGAATTCAATGAAAGATAACACGTTTTTTCGAAGCTTCTTAAAATTAACGGATTTTAACAGAAAAACGTGAATACTGCTTAAAGTAATATAATAATTTAATGTAATTTGCAATTATTATTTATTTTATTTCATTTATTATATATATTATAATTATTGAGTTTATTTGAAGTTATATATATATTCTTTGTCGTATTGTGTTATTCTGGAACACGTGACCCGTAGTGAACTTCTTCTTTGTCTCTTAGTTTACTATACACATTATATCTACTTAACATATGCACATAGATACAATCCTATTTACCAATTCACGACATTTATTATTTCTTTCAACATTATCCAGTTACCAGTTTTTTCTTCGTTAGTATTTATTTGTCTTTGTGCAACTAACCTGAAGATCGTTTGTCTTATTTTTATGTTCTGATTTCGCTTACCAGCTACAGGCTGCGACGGATAAATTGTCGCCATTTTATATTTTTAATTTCGCGCATGCGCGTTGTTTGTTTTTGATTTTGTCGTCTGCGCAGTATATTAGGGTCAGTTGGGCACCGTCTGTGTAAAAAAGAGCACCATGACCCAATTCACTCCGCTCGAAATTTGGAAACGGCATCCTGTACTGCTTGGTATTCGCGCCGGAGGCTCCAATACGAACATTTCAGTGTGTTTGGGTGTCAATCTGACGACAGTGCAGAGGATTCGAAAAGAGTTGGATGAGTCTGATGGTGATTAGGAAGGTACGACAGCTCGAAAAACTCACACTGATCGTTCTGATAATAAAAGAACTTTCGAATTTGCTGGTGAGAGTCTCAAACTCAACACGGAGGTCTACATCAAGTGCCTAGAGGAGGTAGTGCTGTCATGGGTCAAAAGGGTGGTTGAAGGACCGCCTATGTCTGGCAACAGGACTCTGCACCATGCCACACAAGCAGATGAATCTAGTAATGACTGTCAGGCAGTTTCTGCGACCGCATCACCCCTTACATCTGGCCATCTAACTCCCCAGTCTGCAACCTCTTTGATTATTATGTGGGGTGCAGTTGAGCGAGCGACCAACAAAACTCCTTGTAACACCAAAGATGAACTGAAGGCAAGGATTATGGCAGCATTCACCAACTTAAAAAAGGCGATCGCCCAGGAGAGATGCAGGAGATTCTGAAGACGTCTGGAGGCCGTGGTTGAAGCACATGGCAATTTTATAGAATAAATTCAATGAAAAGATTCCGTGGCATGAGTCGCAAATAGCCTCTGACTCCAACTCCAACTCCAAGCCAGAAAACAGGAGAAAGCGGGCAACTGGCGCCTCATAACCAGCTGCATCAGGTAGATGGATCTCGACAGTCCATGAAGGCAGTCCATCTAGGGGAAGGAAAACCCAGATTTTTAAACCTCCGCTGGCTTGCCGTCATATCCAAACACGGAAATGGCTATGGATGCAAATCAGGACAGAAAACCCGGAGTGGATTCCCGAAGGAGGTTGGTTATGAACACTGAGAACTTCCCGGCAACTTCTGCAGCCTAGCCGCCCCCAAATGTAATGCCCTGTATTACTTGTCGGTAAGGTTGACAGAGTATGTGGAGAGGGCATGCAGTCTGGGCAGTGAAAAGGCTCCATATACCACCGCCCATGACTGCACCCTGGAGTGGTCACTCCGGTCTCACCACAAAAGGACTGAATTTTGACCAAACAGGGTGCTACCTTTACCTGGCGAGATAAATGGATGTCTTCTAAGTAGCTTCGAACAAACTTTTGGCGAAATTTAAATAGAAGACTAACTAGAACGTTGCGCTTTGAACAAGACATGCTAAGGTTTTACATATTGCTTCTCAAATAATCCATGTCTATTTTTTACTAATGTTCACGTAATACAAAGCCCGAGAGCTGCTCAGGAGAGCAGGTTGCTGAAGGAAGTGGGTGATATGAATGTAAGAGGAAGTAGCAGCCCATCTGACAAAGAACCTTCTTGCAACATTGCAGATACGTTGAATGTTTGTTGGAGGATATGTGGCATTGTGGCGACGTTATTGTAACGTTGAAATCAACTACTTTCTTAACCCAAAACTCACCTCCGTGTAGTATAGCAGTATATCGCTTTTTGGCTCACACACACACACACACACACACACACACACACACACACACACACACACACACACACACACACACACACACATTTTATATATATATATATATTATTCGAGTTACGGCGAATGGGTAGCGTGCGTGAGAATCGCAGGGGTTAGGACTAAGCACACAGCAATTGACGGAGACAAAACTTCGGTGAACCTCTAGCCAGCCTCTCTGTCTGAATCAAGCATCGGACCGATTAAATAACATTCGGATACCTACACAACTTCACGTAGCTACGCTTTCTTCTGGTATGTTACTTATGCAACTTCATGTGGCCACGCCTCTTCCGGCATGCGCCCACGCAAGCACGTATTTCGTTCCGCTCAGGATACATGTGTGCCCTGTTTATTTCAGCCACCGTATGCATTTCCTATTTAGGCTATCACCAGTTCCGATTTCCCCTCACACACTGACGCAGCGGAAGTAAGGCCAAAGGTCTTTCCTCAACCGATATCCAACATGACGTTGTCGCAACGTTATGGCAACGCTGCGTACTGCTGTAGCTTAAAAGATTCCGCATTAGTCAAATAACCCCAGAATATTTTTTCTTCACTTAACAATATGTAAAGGAGTTTTAAAATTTATTTTCGCATTTTTATAATCGATAATCACCAATTTAGAAGCTGAACACACATTCTAATGTCCTCCTGGGATTTATTATCAATTTTCTGTCAATGTAACTATTGTAAACCTAGGGATAGTTACTGAATAGAATAATCACACGAAGGTTGGTAATGAATGATAATACTTAGGACAAGAACAACAAATATAAGATTCGCCAGCAGCGCATAGAAGTAGTTTGTCAACTGCTAGAAGTGAAGCAAGTGAATTCCACAATGAATCTTCAACTGCAGACCGACATACGGTATTTACTATTGTATTTATCGGAATGGGGACATACCCATTATCGTCCGTAGATATGCTATAACAATAACGTTAAAAGTCAATGTATTTGTAACGTTACAAGGTAACGTTGTAGGTACGTCATGGGCAGTCTACAACGTTGCAACGTTAGATTAATGTTGTTGTAGTAAACGTTATTTTGTTAGCTACGAGGAAGTTGATATTAGGAGGTCTGATAAAAAAGTATCGGGGCTGGTGCCTTAAAAAGAATACTACATATCAATTCAGCATTTAATCTCCTTCGAAGTAGTCTACTTCTGAACCCATACACTTTATCCTGCGTTTTTTTCTTTGATCGAAACATACCTGAAACTCGTTTCTTGGGATAGCGAGCAGCTGCCTCGTCGCATTCTCTTGGTTTTCCTAGATGTCTTGAAATTTTGTTTCTTTCAAGAATCATTTGAGTTTTGATGAAGAAAAAGTCGCAAGAGGCGATATCTGGAGAATATGACAGTTGTCGAATCTGGGAATGTGTCCTTGATCAAATTCTGCTGCATAAGCCATGGTCCCTGAAGAAATTTTTGTGGTGTGACAAGATGGCCACTCTCTACACTCTTTTCTTCCAAGCTCTGCTATAAAGAACTGCTATAAGAACTTAGCGAGAATGTTATCATTTCTTGTCCATGCGTGGTAGACTTCAAGGTCAATCTGGCTAAGCGCCTTCCCCCAGTTCAGAAGATATATCCCGAGCTCGTATTAGCCCTCATTCACAGCAACTCGGATATAGCGAACTTCTTGACAGTGGCCCGGAACATGCTGGAAGCCCCTGGCGAGGACATATCATTGAGGCCAAGAGAAATAAATATTCTAAGCGTTCGTAAGTAACAAATGCAGCCGAGTTTGTACAAATAGGTACAGGGTATGACCAGCCAGGGTGCGAGAATTCATGGTAACAGGGAGACGGTTGGTGTACGTGGCCAGCAGATACAAGCCATTCGTGATGAGGAATGGACAGTTCATGCATATCTGACAAGCGCTTTCTGAACAATTCAAAACCTGTAGAATAGTCATCAAGTAAACCGTTATAGATTTGCCACAGCCTCACCACATTACGCTTTCTGTAGCAAGTAGATTTTTACAAGCTCTGTTTGATAGCACCACTCCTAAGTGATTTAGAATTCAGAGTAGACCTGGTTGGGTTGCCAATAGAAGGTAGCGGGCAAATCTCTCTTGATATTAAATTCTAGCTGGGGCGGGTGGAGAAATGATAGGGAATAGCGGTATGTAATTTTAATATATATATATATATATATATATATGTGTGTGTGTGTGTGTGTGTGTGTGTGTGTATATGTGTGTGTGTGTGTTCAGATTTAAAAGGCCGGTTAATAAGATTTGAGGAAAGTAAAGACAACAGAATGATAACAACATTGGCAGTAAGATTGATATTTAATATATATTATTAGGCCTTTGACTAAATTGAAACACGAAAGGAAAACTTTAAAGTCGGAATTTATTGATACGCCTGTTAAAAGAAACGAGACCCCCCCCAAAAAAACAACAAAAAACAAAAAAAAACAAAAAACAAAAAAAAAACAAAAAATAACAAAAACAAGTGGGACTCACTCTTCCGGGGAATGTTGTTTTCCTCATGTATTGCATTTTTTTGAGAAATTTGATTCTGCGCTAACAGCGTGTCAGGATTAAGCTTGTGTAGGGTGTGTAGAGGGATCCATGTGGAACTATATTCTCTGATAAACTATTAGACCAAAATCAAATTTCTTACAGAAATACAACAGGAGGAGAAAATTAAATATATCGTCTGAAGGGTATTTGTGTGAAAGCGAATGCATTGGCCTTGGCTGGAATTTAAACGTGAACCTTAATCCCACTTCCCGTATTGAAAAGCGATACGCGACATGTACATCCATGAAGAACCTGACGTGCTTCTGTACTTTCCTTTCTAGGCATACGGCCACATCATGTTGAAATACCGGTTCCCGTACGATCACCGAAGTTAAGCAACGAAGCAACGTCGAACCTGGTTAGTACCTAGATGGGTAACTGCTTGAAAATGCCAGTTGCTGTTAGTTTGGATGTGCGAGTGGTGTAATAGATAATGGCTCGGGATTGTAAACTGGAGGACAGAGTTCCAATTACTATTGGGTTCCTCCTATTCAGTGACGCGCATTTTTCGAACTTTGATCTGAAGATTGTTCGCCGTTTTTTCCTGAACTTGGAACCACCATTAATAATCTCTTCACATCGTATTTTTTCTGCATTCCTTGACTCAGAGATTGAACTCACGATTTCCACAGAACAAGATAAACTTAACCACCATCAACAGCTAAATCAATAGCTTCATCTACTGCAAGGAAAGTTGGTTCTCTGTGTCGTGCCAGAATGTTTTTTCTCGTCTGAGTCCATCCTTCAAATTTATAAATCAACCATCCGTGCTTGCATGGAATATTGCTGTCATATATAGCCTGGTGCTCCAGATGAACGTCTCGAGGTCCTCGACAAAATCCAGAGACAAATATGCAAGATGATAGGTCCTGATCTGGCATCTCGTCTACAGTCGCTTTCTCACAGACGTGCCGTGGCTTCCTTCTGTCAGTTCTAAAAGTATTTTCACGGCAACTGTTTCGACGAGCGACTTTCGCTGGTTCCCAGACTGAATGAATTTAAGCGAGCCACTAGGCTGGCATTTCGGTCCCACCCTTTCACTGTTGAAACGGTTAAATGTAACTGTCTCTTCTACTCAAACAGCTTCTTCTCTCGCGCTTCCTATCTGAGGATCTCCCTTCCACTTGCTTGCTTCTCTGATAACTATAATCTTCAAATATTTAAGTGTAATGACAATCGACATCTTCTGATACCTTGATCATGTTCCCCGTCCTTCGCTGTATCCTTTTCTACTTTACTCTTGTTGTTAATCCTTTGTAACCCCCTTGCGTACTAATGGCACTCCTGCCTTGCTTGGGGTGAATTACGTAAAAAACATCTTTACGGCATTATAATAAGAACACTCATAATTGTGGTTTTAGCCTTAAACCTAATAACTGTTTTTATTTTTATTTTTAATTAGAGCCTCCTATATGATCTTCATTGAGCACGTGCAATGAGTTTTTCAAATTAGAAGTTCCCATATAATTATCATATCCAAGCCAGGCTAACTGATTGGATGTATTGAGTATAGCGTGTACGATGACCATTTCAAATTAGAATCTTCCATATGATGTTCATATTCTATGGATTGGATTCATTGAATATAGTAAGTTTAATAACCCTTTCAAATTAGAAGTTCTTATATGGTCTTCATAACCATGTTTGGTCTACTATTTACATTATTCGGACTATTGTTGGTCTACTATTTACATTATTCGGACTATTGTTGGAACTAGAACAGTCTACCCCAGTGAGTGAAATAAAGGGTTCAGTTCGACGTTCCAACCACCTGAAGAAGGTCGGAGTGTACAAAGGCCGAAACGTTGTAATAAATATGATGACAAAGATGAGGACAATAGTCCGTATAATGTAAATAGTGTACATAATGCCTCATCTCAGAAATATAGACAGATGTTTGATCTACTGATCAGATTCATTGAATATAGTAAGTCCAAAGTTTACATTAGAAACTCCCGTATGATTCTAATATTCATGCTCAGACTTCTGATTGATTCATTAAATATAGCATATGTTATGATACTTTCAATTTAGAAACTTCCATATATCGCTCATATACACGCTAGGTCTACTGATTGGATTCAATGCGTATATCATATGGGATGATCCTTGCAAACTAGAATGTCGAAATTTGTGCTCATATAGCATATTTTCATGAAAATACAATATCATTCTCACTTCCAAGGAATTGGTCTTGTGAAGATTAAAACTAGAGGTTAATTGTTGTCATTGGAGTGTTTCTGAAAATCAAGACAGCAGAAAAATAACGTTAATGTATTCAATAAACCCTAAGATTTCGAAGACTAATTTTTAAAGCAGCTAATGCACCCTAACTTGGAAAATTGGTGACCGCCAAGGATATTTATTTCAATATTTATTACTTTAACTCTTTTAGCTTTTTAAATGTCTAAGCTGAACGAATATCATTAATGAAATTCGTGACGTCTTCCGATACTTAGGAGGCTGACACTACAAAATCGAGAATTTTATATTTTATTGGTCACGTGCCAGACCGGAGTTAAATCAAGTAAACATGGTGTTTTTAAATATACACGCCAACAAACAGACGTACGCGAACACATTTACGCGCATGCGCACACATATGAAGTAAATGCGTCCAAAAATAGACATCTGTTAGTGAAGCTCTGTCGCTGAACGTTTTCGTGTGAATAATTCTGATTTTAAGGTCTGCCAAATTCTGCTCCGATAAGACGGAATAAATTTAAGATTTTGTTTTCATCAACGATCGATTATATTAAAGATGACCTCTTTTTCTTTGGTGAACGCGATAAACAAGCATATATGAATCAAGTACTGGACAGTTGATATTACAAGAAAACAAAATTAAAATATAAATATATATATAATGCCAAATGAAAAGCGGATATAATCCACAAAATCAAAATAAGAAAAATAAAGTATAAATAAAAAAAAACAAACTAAGAACATTATCTTATCTACCAATTCTACAAATAATAAATTTGAGATAAATTTAGCTAATCTGAATATAGAAATTATCACAAGAACTTAAAAAACAGTTACACATTTAATTTACGTAAAAAAAACGAGAGATAAATTTAAGAGCAAGAAAGTAAACTTCTTTTTTTTCTATGTGCCGTGTCCATTCAGAACGTGGGTGATCAAAGTTTTCCACAGTTTCCTGTCTTTTGTAAGTCTTAATAAATATGGGTCGTTCCCTATTTTTCTTGTGCTTTCTTTCACCGCGTATACGTTGATATAAGTTTGGGTTTGTCCCTATTTCTAAGATGATGTATTATGTACATTATTTACATTATTCAGACTATTGTCCTCACCTTTGTCGCCATATTTATTACAACGTTTCGGGTGTTGTACACTCCGGCCTTCTTCAGGTGGTTGGAATGTCGAACTGAGCCCTTTATTTCGCTCACTGGGGTAGACTGTTCTAGCTCCACGTGTCATGTTTAATGGATGTCAGTTATCTCCTGTTAATTCCCCTTTGCAAGTTCTCCACTGCCTTAACCGGGTATTGAACTCACACACTTTGGGTCCTGTCACTGGATCTAACTAACGTCTTTATCCACTGTGCCATGTGTCTTTGAGGAGATAACTGACAACTGACATCTATTAAAGATGACACGTGGAACTAGAACAGTCTACCCCAGTGAGCGATATAAAGGGTTCAGTTCGACATTCCAACCAGCTGAAGAAGGCCGGAGCGTACAATGACCGAAACGTTGTAAAAATATGGCGACAAAGATGAGGACAATAGTCCGAATAATGTAAATAGTGTAGTTTGTGTTTAGATTTTCATAGTATGATACCTTTTCCTGTCTATTTCTTCACATACTGTAATCATTGCTGAGTGATTTATAAATTTAACAGTATGCTTTTCACAAAAAAAAAAGAATTTTTTTCGCATATTATCTTATACTCGGAAAAAGCTCAATTCGACATCAGTCTCAGAGAATTATCTTTTTCTAATTCGCAACGATCCATTCAATTTTGGAAGTTCATCACATTTAGTTGTGCAAATATTGATTCTTCCTTTTTTTTTTTGAATTTTTATAAATTCAAAATAAGAGAAGGATCAACATTTGCCTGCTTAGTTTTCATGATCTCACAATATTCGAGTCTATTAGCATTTACATAGTCCTGGGATAGGTAAATATTGGTCTATTATATTTTTATCTATAAGCATTTACTTGGTTCGAGGGATGGAGTATTACTACCATATATGGTCTGGTGCCCCTTCTGTTTGTCTCAAGGTTCTTGATAAGATCCAGAGACTGATACGCAATGTAATTGGCCCTGATCTGGCATCTCGTCTGCAGTCGCTGTCTCACAGACGTGCCGTCGCCCCCCCCTGTCTTTTTTACAAATACTTTCATGATAACTGCTCCGATGAACTGCTTTCGCTGGTTCCGAGACTTCATGAATTTAAGCGTTCATGATCTCCCAAAGCTTATCCATAGTCTTTCTGTATTTATCTTTCCTCTTTAGTACATTGGAACAATCTTCTATAATTATCATTCAAGTCTGTAGACGCGAGTTCATTCCCTGGATCAGGTAGTGAAGGACTGATTCAAGAGGGAAGAGCAATAACATAATATCACAATAATCATCAGATATCGCATATCAGCTAATCAATGGACACCTGATGATGACCAGAGGGGATTAGGTCGAAACGTTGTGGCCATAATAATAGCATCTCTATCAACGAAGATAAGGACAATAGTCAGAAATAATAAAAGCATACTGACAATTAGTAATCTTTGAAATGAAATACTAGACTTTTGTTGGGTTACTTAATGTCCAAATCGATAATTCTTTATATTGGAATTGAGCCTGTAATCCTTTAGGGAAAATAAACGTTGGTCATTTAGCATTGCTTTGTTTCCGGGATAGGTAAATATTGGTCGTTTATATTCAAGTCTATTAGCATTTACATAGTCCTGGGATAGCTAAAAATTGGTCTATTATATTTTTATCTATAAGCATTTACTTGGTTCGAGGGATGGAGTATTACTACCATATATGGTCTGGTGCCCCTTCTGTTTGTCTCAAGGTTCTTGATAAGATGCAATTGGCCCTGATCTGGCATCTCGTCTGTAGTCTCTCTCTCACAGACGTGCCGTCGCCTCCCTCTGTCTTTTTTTACAAATACTTTCGAGGTAACTGCTCCGATGAACTGCTTTCGCTGGTTCCCAGACTTCGTTAATTTAAGCGTTCTACTCGGCTGGCATCTCGCTCTCACCCTTTCACTGTCGAAACTGTTAAATGTAGCCGTATCTTCTACTCCAATAGCTTCATGTCTCGTACCTCTCGCCTGTGGAACTCCCTCCCCTTTTCTTGTTTCCCTGATAGCTATAATCTCCAACTATTGAAATGTAATGTCAATCGACGTCTCCAGATGCCTTGATCTATCCCCTATCCTTCTCTTCATCCTTTCCTCTATCACTCCTATCTGCTCTCACTCCAACTCTCTGTAACCCCTTGCGTGCTAGTGGCTTCCCGCCTTGCTTGGGGTGAAACGCTTAAAAAAATAGGTAAATATTATATCTGAGTCTATAAACATTTGCTTGGTCAATATTTGAAGTGTATAATGCTTTTTCCTACTAAATAATTTATGATTAATTTTAAATTATGGCTGCTTGTAAAATCCTGTTAAAACTGTAAAATCTTTCATGCATGCCTTTCAGTATAGAGTGATGTCCTTTTGCACTTACATCTCCATAACATAAAATAATTACGCCATTTTTATTTATTTGATTTG
The DNA here is from genome assembly GCA_903632075.3 of Acanthosepion pharaonis. Lineage (NCBI taxonomy): Eukaryota > Metazoa > Mollusca > Cephalopoda > Sepiida > Sepiidae > Acanthosepion > Acanthosepion pharaonis. Next base: position 2,892,492 of record CAHIKZ030004635.1, on the reverse strand, counting down.
CTCCTAATACTATAATTACTACTGAATGTTGTGTCAATTTTCAAATATATTTTTTCTAAATTATCAAGTATTGGATCTTCTCACATAGTTTCTTTATCTGGAAAAAAGTTCAATTCGACATTTGTCTGAGAAAATAACATTTTTCCGATCTAAGGCTGCCAATTCATTTTTGGCAGCACATTTTACTTCATTTTATTTGTTTTGCTGCCTGTTTCGTTTTCCTTGCTGAAATTTAACCAAATAAATTATTTTGACGTAGACAACGTTTGATATTATCTACATCCATAAGATTTATGAAATTAAAGTCATTTCGAATTTGATTGGTCTTTTTCTAGGGTTTTTCTTCGATTCAATAATCATTTTGCTTCTGTCTCGAAGGTGATTTACATTTATGGTCAGATTTTGTTTAATCATAGAAGCTTTGTTGTTCAAGAGGTTTAGAAATCATTTTACAAACTACAACTGCATATTCCTGAGGCAGAGGCAAATTCTATATATGATTAGCATTCTTCACAGAGATCAATCTATTTGCAGCAGTTTTCTATTGAAACATATGGCAATAAAATATACAAATTGAATGAAACTGGAATTTTTATTTGTTTCAATAAGTGACTAAACTAATTTAAATTCTCATTTTGATAAGTGCCTAAAATAGTTTTATCATTCCGTAGTTCTTGGTAAAATTTCTATTGGCCATGCACTTATGGTAGCACATTTCTCTGCGTTTCATTTCGCTTTCCTAGCTGAAATTTTTATTGTTGATCATATATTTAAATTTCTTTTACCTATTATAGTGGCCGAGTGGTTAGAACTTTTGCATTCTGACCATAAGACCCGATTTCGAATCTCACCATGGTTGATTTGTGAGAAAGGAAACTTCCTGATGTTATCAGACTGGAGCGATCGATCCCAGCGTGTGGCACCTTTGGAAAAGTATACCACGGTTGACCCAAGTCTTGTGAGTGAAATCGGGTAGACGGAACCCATCGATATCTGTGCTAGCAAGAATTCACGTGTCATCGTGGCCGAGGGCTTTAGCGTTCTGGCTTTGTTCAAATTGTAGATCACGCTCTTTTCTAGGGACTGTAACTAAGGTCTGCTCAGCATAGTTACAGTATAAACCCCAGGTGAGCTCTGTGGGTGTTGAATAAACACAAAATGCGCTTGAGAAAGAGTCTGCAATAGGGATTGATTGCCTCCTTCATAGACGAGTATCCTCGAATACGAGGACATTATATATTTAACTTTATTCTATTGTTTATTATATATTTAAATTTTTATTGCTGGTTATATATTTATATTTAACTACTAAAATTTAATTTGCTCATCTGAAATTTAAATATAAGATAAGCAAAATAAATTCCTTATGCCGATTATATATTTAAATTTAATTTAAGAAATTTCTATTGTCTATTATATATTAAAAATAATAACAAAGATAGATGTTGTTTAATAATAAAAAAAACCCGACCGAAGGGTGTATGATCAGTGTATTCCTAGGGAATACTCCAGGAATACGCTAGCCACCCTTTCTATTTTTCTAAAGAAAATAGTTTTTGTAAACTCGTTAAATATATAGGAAAATCAGTAAGTAGAGGAGTAATGGATAGCGGCTCGGATTGTGGAATCGGAGAGCAGAGTTCAAATTCCACTCAAATTCATTACATTCACTTACCTTGGGAAAGGTATGAATCCTCTTCTTCTTTCCAAGATGGTGATTTTCCAAGCCTAGCTTGGATGTGGCACAAGGCCGAAAGTAAAGGGCACCTAGTGAGGATCGAACTCACTACCCAGTCGTAATTGTTCTAGCGAGACAAGCTTGCTAACCATTACACTATCTCGAGGTGCCCTACTTATTTTCCAAACGTAGCTTAGATGTGGCACAAGGCCTAAAGTATGGGGCACCCATTGAAGATCGAACTCACTACCCAGTCGTAATTGCTAACCATTACACCACTTCGAGGTGCCCATCTTCTCTCCCCAGATATGGGTAAATAGCAGGATAGACTGGGTTATCGACTGCATAGCTTGGATAGCAACTGGTCTACCGCAGAAAGAAATGGCAACCCACTGCGGGAAAAAATCTGCCTCGTCAGTCATGTATTGAAAGATACATAATCGCATACACGTGTATCAATATGGCACATAACTGACTGATATTAAAGAAATAAAAGAAATATCCAAAGGTTATATACCCGATTAAAAAATTTCTCAGATTGCATCAGTTTATGAGTGCCTTAGACAATTAAATAAATGACTGGATACCATCTGCGAAATTTTGAGTCGGAAAGATAAGTTTTGAACATTTTATTTTATCTTTTTTAATACATTCAAAATATATAGAATTTTTTTACATTAGTATATTTTCTGATTTTTCATTCGTCTGTTTAAATATTGTATTAAATCTAAACTCCTATATGATATATGAAGTTTTTAAGTCATTGGATACCTTATTCCTAAAACATTAAGCTGAGACTGTATTATTAGGTATATATATCTCAAATGCCTAAGTTGTACTTTGTATCTATTACAGAGATATCTCATTTATTTCCTCTGCGCCTTTGCTGACCGATCATCTGTAAATCTATTCCAATTATTAAGCACTAATATCAACTGGAGCGTCTCTAACAATTACTCCAATCGTGCTAGTTTGATTTGGTTTAAAAATTTGCTTCCAGCTATCGATCAATCCAAATAATGGTTGTTGTCTTCAAATGGTAGCTTTGAATGAATCCTGAATCTGTACTGGTCGAGGCAATGGTGCTGGGCATCTTGTTTGATATGAAAGTGTCTGCTGTAAGAAAACAAACTACTCACGTAAGATACTATGTTGCATGTCAAAAGTGCAGGGAAAATGGCTGTAAAATCAACACGAAGTATGGCAAAAAAGTGTTGATTGTTCCCAGTCAGTAGTGTTTAAATTTTTGGTGTATGTATAAACAAAATTAGAAGGCAAATGTTCGGGTAGACTACAGAAGACGTCAAAAGGTCAGGTGTAGCAATATGAGGCCTTTTTAAATTGAAAACAGCGGGACCTGTCGTACAACTCGATACGGAACATTTCCTTTCAACCGAAAGATATCAGTAAGTACTTCAAAGTACTGCGCAAGATGCTCGGACTGAGAGAAAGTCATGAAAGATTAATTAAATTTTTTAAACGAAAATGACAAGGCAAAGAAAATTGTTATCTATGAAACTGACCATCTCGCGATAAAGGCAAATAGAAAAAACGAAGTGGGCCTTGTAGAACGGATATATAGAAGACGGCTGGTGAACTGTGCACCTCCCCCCCCCTTGTTTACGCCTGATCTCTACTTCGCTCGCTTAGTAAGTTACAAAGCATGGTTTACTGCTAGAAATTGTTTTGTTCTTTACTCGTGGGTAACAATCTGGCTGAAAGGTAATTTTTTAGCCACAAGCGTTTGACTGAAAGTAGCTGCACTCTGTCAACGCACCTGGTGTCTAGTCTGAGATGCAACGCAACTGGGCTCAAGTATTATTGCCGTGACAGGATAGAAAACTCAAAGCAACTTGGGTTGCAAATAGAAAATGCATAACAAACTAAATCGAAAAACGAATGAACAGAAAGTATTTTTTTTAAATCTTCCTGCCTGTGTCTTTTCTATAAATATTTTCATGGTAATTGCTCGGATGAACTTTCCTCTGTAGTACCAAGACTTTATGAATTTAAGCTCAGTACTAAATTAGCGGCAAGTTGTCACCATTTTACAGATGAAATTTATAGATGTAACCGTAAGTTCTATGCTAACAGTTTCTTCTCTCGCAATTGTCGGGACTCGTTTTGGGTTTCTTGGTTCTCAGTCGACTTTGATCTATTTTTAATGCCAATCGTTATCTTCAGTCTTCTTAATTCCTGTACTTTTGTAGTACTCTCTCCTTAATAATACTTTTTTTTTCTCATATTCTCTAACACACTTGGTGACTTTGTTACCTTGTTTGGGGCGAAATGATTAAAAACATATGAAAAAAACTGACTGAAGGAAACAAGACTTACATAGAGAAAATCCAGATGAAAACCAGTACTAACACCGAACAAGAAAGCAGGTTATAATGGATAATGAGGAATCCATCTTGATTGGTTGCATGTAATAATCTGTGATGAATTACGATTCTAGATTTGCCAAAGAGATGACGCTGAAGATTATCTAGTGATACGTCTTAGTGGAACATATAAAGATGGCTGCCTTAAGAAAACAGACAGATGGGGATTTTCTTAGTGATTTTTATGTAAAAATAAGCAGTTCTCTGTCTTAATTCTTCGTCTTTTATTGTTTTATCTCCTCTCTAGTATTTTTATCATATTCTCTAACACTTGGTAATTCCCGCATCTTAGCGGCTTTATTGCCTTGACTGGGGTGAAATTATTTAAAAATTTATAGAAAATGTCTGAATGAAACAGGATTGACAAAGTACTGGTTTTCATTTTAGCTATTCTCTAACACCGAACGTGGAGAAAACAGGTTACATTGGATAATGAGGAATCCATCTTGATTGGTTGCAACTGATAATCGGTGATGAATTACGATTCTGGATTTGCCAAAGAGATGATGCTGGAGATTATCTAGTGATACGTTTTAATGGAACATATAATGATAGCTGCCTTAAGAAGACAAACATGTGAACACATTCTTTTATGATGTTGTATGCCCATTAAAAGATGAGGGGAGATGGCAATCCTTAGATGAATAGTCAATGATTAGTAAAAGTTTTACATGAAAACGGTGAACGATGAAAATGGATCCTTTTGATGATGATGATGATGATGATGATGGTGAAGTCTGTTTTCCCGTTCTTAATGCAGCTTGTCACATAGTCAAGAGTTTTTAAGCTTTCCTTCAGGAAAGACATATGAACTCAATGACATGATCAGAATGGTCCCCCCACCTATACCCAGTCTTTTCTCTCACCTTCCTTCTCTGTAGCCCCCCCCCCGTGTACTAGTGGCATTCCCACCATGCTTGGGGTGAAATGATTAAAAAAAAGAAAAAAAGAAAACCTTCTGTATTTCAGTCCGATTGAAATACAATGGTGGAGATTTTTAAAATGGTACAAGAGAAAGTTTCATTTTTCAGGATGGAAAATATTGATTTTCATTAATAGATTCCATGTCTCAAAGAAGTCAAGCCTTCAAGAAGGAAGAATATTTTTTTTTTGCTGATAATTGTTTCTTAAGACCTACGTAATCTTTTGGAGAATGATTTATTTTCCACCTTACAACCCCTTTCTGCACAGACGCAAAGTAACAATTCTATTCCTAGTCTATAGCTATTTCTATTGCACATTTTAAGAAGAGCTCCATTCTTTAGTTCCACCAGAAAAATTCACGGCTAGAACAAACCATGCTACATCCACGGAGCCGAATCTTCCTCATTTTCTTCGCAGCCCAACTGTCAAGAGAAAGACTATTTCTTCCTGTGAACTGCTACTCTGTGGAACATATTCTCATATGGATGCTACCTTTATCTCTAGAATCTTAACCTCTTCAAGTGAAGGGACAATCGATATCTATCCTCCTTATCCTCATAATCTTACTTTCCGACCATCTCCTCTTACATTCATATCACACACCGCAATTCAGTAACCCTCTGCCTTGAGATGCTCTTTAGCCTTCGATTCGGTGAAGAACGTTGCATTAAGAAAAACATCTGTCAATTGAAAAAATTAAATTTTGTTGCTATGTTTTACGAAACAAGAATATTCAACGTTTGCACAAAAATTGTTTTGCGACATATCTGCTATTTATTTGTTCTGAAGTAAGAAAGTTATATCAGTGGACAGGTATGACTCTACCAGAATTACTGATGGCTGCTTTGATATACCATTGTGAAAAATTAGTATGGCTTCTGCATTTGGATCCGCCCTACGATTACAAAATTCAAGGGGATGATGATGATGATGAAGAAAGTTAAATGAACGTCACTTAAAGTGCAGTAATTCCTCATTTTTCAAGTGTTTACATGCGCGCGCAAGCGCATGCATCCATTTTGTTTTATTATATACATTTTTCTCTGAGGTTAATGTGTCTGCAAACTGCATTTCCCGTTATGAATCACTTCATGTTTTACCAACATATAAAACAATTACTGGAATTTAACGTTTTATTCTCCAAATGATGGAAACATATATATGCGCAGTTAGCTTTAAAATTGGCCCGTTCTGCGCTGATGCAAAAAGCAGCCATTTGTATGAAATGTCCTGAATTTTCGGTCGAATAGTTGCGTCGTTAATTCAAAGGTTTGAAGTGGATCATAAGTCTGATTCGGCGTATAAAGAGACTTTTAATATCTTGATTCTGCAAAATGTAAAAACAACAACAAAAAACGTCGGAAAACGCAAAATACTATGGCAGGTATCATGGAATTGTAAAGAAGTCTGATAAGGGTTTAAGTAAATGATTTTAATCTCGTCGATCTGGGTCCCGTATATGGATAGGAATTACAACAATCTTTTTTTTTTTTGTTAAAGAGTGGAATTTTTAAGTTTTGAAGAAGTGTCAAGAATCTTTGGTTCTAAATCAAATCTGAGACTGATTTTAAGAGACATTCATAAGGAACATCGAATGAAATGAACGACGAAATACTGGAATGCTACTATTGATGAGCGAGATGAATGGGTCAAATATTGTGATGCTGCTTACAGAAACAGTACTTACAGGGTGAGACGTCAGCAAGACGGAAGTGATTTGATGTGAGAGCGGGAAGTGTGGCGGTGAAGTGTGGCGGTGAAGTGGCAAACCTATGGCGCATTCCAAAAGGTGTTAAGAGTTCAATCATACATTAATGAACTAAAGAGAAATAGTGAGTAACCGATATGTGGCAAAAGGCGGATGTCACGTGTGGCTTAGAGCTACGAAGCCATGATAGCATACGCCCTGAATGGACACAGTACATAGAAGGCACCATCTCTTACCATATTGTGTTTTGATTCCACTTCATAGAATACAAGACTTCTATCAATATCTACTTAAATATGAAACCACATCTTCCTAGTGCCAATTTAAATTAATCTCATTTTTAATATATTGTTATTTTCCAGTTTGCTGGGATGAAAAAAAAAACGAATGAAAATGAAAGACAAGTTTAAAAGACATAGTAAAACAACTTTTATTCATTTACTACCTGAGAACAGCAAGGATTATTTTGGACTTAAACCATGAATTCCACGTGTGTGACTAGCGGACAAAGGATGTAATTCAATTGTATTTTGAGTTATCGCCCTTTATAGAAGGAGGAATTAGCTTCCCCTAACATATATATTATGGCCATTTTGTAAACTTGAGGAGTTCTATTCCGCAAAGTAGCTGTTTCTCGGAACAAAGCTGGAAGAGTTATCAATGGAATAAGAATGAATTGACACTGTGTACGTAGCATGTTGTGTCCTAACTTTAAGGGCTTGAACTGGTTGAAATAAGGAATGTTGCTTCTCTGAACATTTGCTATGGAAACAGCAATAGATTGGTTATATGCTTGCGAAGTGTCATCTGAGAAAAAGGGGTTGTAAAACTGAAAATGACTCATCGACAACAAGATGACGTAACGCAAGTAAACACGAGTTTATGTATTTACGAATTTCCATATATATGTCTTTTATTGAATGATTATTTTCTACGGATTATCAATCTCTTGTATTTTTTAAAGTCAGAAAATATTTTTAAATTGTAAGAATTTTTTAAGATAATGATTTAGCGATACAATTTTTACGAATTAACGTCTAGCTGGAGGAAAAAGAGGTGGATTCATGCCTTTCCATAGGGTATTTGCGCGTAAGTGAATATAACGAACCAAAAAATATCGAACCATTATCCATTACACCCACCGCACACCCAAGTTTAGAGTAACTGGTATTCCAAAGCGGTCACCTGTCGGGCTACTAATTCCACATGTGTGACTAGCGAGCAAAGGATGTAACTCAATTGTATTTTGAGTTATCGCCCTTTATAGAGGGAGGAATTAGCTTCCCTTAACATATACATTGTGGCCATTTTTCTTAAAGATCGTATTTCTTGCAAGTTTTCCAACATATTTCATTGAAATTTTCACTTCCCAAAATTATACTCTATAATCATAGCGTAGACATATAAAAAAAAATGATGTCATTTTAAACTGACACCAGGCGGATATGCATTAAATTGACGCCCCCATATTATGAGCATTTGAATTAAGTTTCGTATTTTCTTGATTTCAAACGAAAACTTGGAAAATTCCCAAAACATATCAACGAAATTTTCATTTTCCAAAATAATAACTTATAACTGTAGTTTAGTTATATGTTAAAAAAGGAAGCCATTACCGATGTCAAGAGGACACACGTTAAAGCAATGGTTCTCAAAATATTTTTCTCAGTGACGCATTTTCGGAATTAAAATTTGCTTACGCTTCACCAAATTTTACGTGATAAAAAGTACATTTAAAAATGACAAACAGAGAGAGGGTTAAAAGCAAATAACCGCAGTTCGAAGTCAGATCATTATCATTGATAACTCTCTCCTCCAATTTGCGGACCCATATTTTTAATACTTGATATAATGCAAAAATATCGCAATGATAAAATCGGTCAATAATTATTTTTAACTATTTATACTGGGATTTATGCAATTACAAGTAATCTATAACAATATTTTAAATTTTGAAATCATATTTATTTTTTGCATATAAATTTTTTGAAAATGTTTTTAAATCTTTGTCTGTCAGTCATTGCGCCTCACCTGCTATCCTCTTACGCCGCACCTGTGAGGCATGCTGCACTGTTTGGGAACTACTACAGCTTTAGAGAATATATGGGCAGTTGTTTGCTAAAATTTTTTGAACGTTTTGAAAAATATAATTTGTTGATTTATGAAATTCTATAATTCATATTTTCTTTTTAATTTAAAAAAAATTATTAATGCAGTTTTTAATTAAATGTAAAATCTTAAATAACCTCGATCTCAAAATCATTGTTTGCAGCTCATAAAAGTTTCAATATTAAATTTCCTCTGTGCTTAACTAAGATTTCTTTTGGCATGTATAATTGCATAAACGCAAATTAATTGCTTCTCGGTTCCACTGCATAATTGCAAAAAGCAAAGATAAAAGAGATACGTCATTACAAGGGTTCCTTTTGTTGTTAATTTATCTCGAGAATGGCGTGTTTATGATATTAGACAAAATAAAAGTTTGCAGGACAAATTGATTGACTGCTGCTTGTGGATGATTTCTGTTTTAATATTAACAGAATTGCTTGAATGACGAGATAAAATAATTAACAATGTCTTTGTTGAGCGTGGAATTAACAGTCGGCGGGTATAAACAAGCACATTCATCATCACTCTGTCTCATCTATCGCATTCCAGAAGACATACGCATACAAATACACATAAATAAACGCACGTACACACACCCACACACATTCATTATACACATACATACACGTATAAACAGTCACACATACTCACAGCCGAACACAGACGCGTGTATCAGTACCACATTTTCATTTTGAGCGAAAATTAGAGGCAAAAAAGTGTTTGTGTGTTGGGGGAGGGGGTCACAAATACACGTTTTCAAAATTTTTTACTCATCTTAAAAAAAACAACCTTTTATTTGAAACAGCAACCTTTCTGAGAAGCGTTTCGACAGAGGACATTGAGATCCGTAGACGTATTGGGATGGCCAAGGACGGATTCCAAAAGCTAGACAAAGTATTGCGAGAAAGGACGATTTCTTTGGTAACAAAGAAAGAGAAATATCTGGGAAGTGTTTCGACAGAGGACCGTAAGTGTGACACTGTGATCCGTAGACGTATTAGGATGGGTAATGACGCCTTCCAAAAGCTAGACAGAGTATTACGAATATAGAAAAGTAGAAAGGGGGTGTAAGGCATGGATGTGTCTTCTCACCCAACTTGTTCAACTTATACAGCGAGGCAGTTCTGAGAGATTTGGCAACACAACCGGGATTTATCATTAGTGGCCACAATCTTAACAACTTAAGATACGCAGATGATACGATACTGATAGCAGACACGGAAAAGAAACTACAAAATCACCTACAGAAGGTAACAACGAAGAGTGAGAAGAAGGGACTAAGCATAAACTACAAGAAGACAGAATTCATGGTCATCAGTAAAAGGATGGGCCTGAAATGTGATTTGAAGGTCGGAAACACTAGAATCAAGCAGACGTGGAAGTTTAAATATCTGAGAAGCGTTTTCACTGAGGACGCTAAGTGTGACACTGAGATCCGTAGACGGATTGGGATGGCCAAGTTTATAGTCATACCCAGGACACGGATATAGTTTATCGTCATTACCAGGACACGTCAAATTTGTGTTTTCATCTGGTTCTGTTATGACAAATTAAATCACACGGGAAATACGAGTGTTGTCCGTGAATGCAGTGAGAGGTTCATTTTTCAAAAGAGCAATCATCCGAGAGTAGTTCTTAATTGTTTCTATACACAAATAATTTTCGGTCAAAGTACAAGATCAGATTTTTTTCTAAACCAAAAACAGGCTTTTCTCCTATTAACTCAAGTTGTTGATATACATATATATATATATATATATATATATATATATATATATATATATATATATATATATATATATATTCATACGCTATTTTTATACATACAATTTATTTAAGTAAATGTTTTGTTTTTAATTAAACAGTATTTATTACATTTACCGGCTTGAATGTTGAAGAAATTTCGTAGAAAATATGCTCTCCGCGGCAATAATCAATGCTGTATTCCTATACGGAAAACGTCATTTTATCTGACGTGCTATACCATTTAGCTACAGAGAAGCGTCTGGTTAGCAAAATTCAATTTACTGTTTTTATACGCACAATTTTCGACGATTTTTCTCGATCGATCATATTTGCTTACGGAACGTATCTTAACGTAAACAATGACAAGGCATAATCAAATGGATTAAGTCCGACAATTATTTAATATAGTTTCTGTTTATACGTTATTTTTATAGATAAAATTTATTTAAGTAAAGTATACTGTATAGTATTATTACATTTACCGGCCTGAATGTTGGAGAAATTATATAAACAATTGGTACCAGTCTTTAAAGTATTTAGGTATTGCTTTGGGAACGAAAATCGATCACTCTTTATAAAAAAAAACTTTCTGTTAAAACAATGTTTCGGGAAGATAAGTGTCATGGGTCCTTACCTATAACTACAGAATGAATTAACACTATGTATACTACGCCTCTCAAGAGAGAGGGACGAATCAAGCCGAGCTTCTCGGCTTAACGGTCGAACTCTCTGCCTCTGAGCAGAGGAACCCGGACGAGGAGGTTGACCAACCCGATCCCGTTTATACGGGTTCTACGGGCATTTTTTGGCTGAGCCTACGAGCTCGGGAAACCCACGTTAAACTCGGCCTTGTGCCACGTGCATCCCTCGTTGGCTAAATACCGAATCAAGCCGAGCTTCTCGGCTTGACGGTCGAACTCTCTGCCTCTGAGCAGAGAGGAACCCGGACGAGGCTCCGCCGAAGGGCAGAGCCTCGTTCGGGGAGGTTGACCAAACCGATTCTGTTTTTACAGTTTCTCCGGATTTTTTTGGCCGTGCTTACGGGCTCGGGAAACCCATGTTAAACTCGGCCTTGTGCCATATGCAACCCTCGTGGGGGGTGGATAGATACCGAATCGAGTCAAGCTGTTTCGGCTTGACGATCGAACTCTCTGCCTCTGAGCAGAGAGGAACCTGGACGAGGCTCCGCCAAAGGGAAGAGTCTCGTTCCGGGAGGTTGAACAACCCGATTCTGTTTTTACAGTTTCTACGGGCATTTTCTGGCCGAGCCTACGGGCTCGGAAAATCCACGTAAAACTCGGCCTTGTGCCACGTCTTTCCCTCGTGTGTGTGTGTGTGGGGGGGACAATTAAATACCGAATCGAGTCAAGCCGATAGTAATTCACTCCAAACCAGACTGACAGTCATACTAACACCTTCCACATCTTGTATTTTTATTTCGTGTAATGTATCTTCGTTATTTCTACTCTTGTGTTCGTGTTGTTCTTCCTTGGTCCTAACCTGGACCATAACAATAAGTTTATCAAATCCAAATGTTATCTCTCTCTTTCCAGTAGTTTATTTTAATCATTTCACCCCAAGCAAGGTCAAAATGACACTAAGATGAGAGGGTCTACTGGAGATGAAAGAAAAAATGCAGACATTAGGAGAAAAGAACCAGTAAACAAATCCTATACAGGAAACAAGGCATAAACCTCTACTCCTGTTGAAAAGATGAGGAATGAGTGTGAACCGGGCGATAGGTAAACTTATCTGCTGCTATTAAACTGATGGGGATTTCCTGTTCTAACATATTGTTCGAAGTAGGGTGAATTGTCAACATCTTGATAATGTCATTATTTTCTCTTCTAGTTACATGTGCTATCCATTTTAGTAGTTGCCGCTTTTGAAAGTCCTCAATTGATGTGGATTCTGTTATCTCGTATGGTTGGAATCTGATTACTGTTGATACAAGCCATATTTTGGAAACTGTACCTGTATTGATCTGCATATGTCATTGCTTACACTATAATTCAATCATATTGCTCGTACGTTAAATGTCACGTTTAATATTTCTTGTGCGTTTAAGTTAAAACATATATTCAGAGTCGAATAATTGTATTGTCCGTCAGTCTATTTAACTACTAAGTATTCGTCTTATTGTATTATTATGTCTCGAAGATTCATTCTCATTCATTTTTTTACTCCTATTCCCAGAAATTGAAATTTTATGTGAATTGTCGAATTCTCGGAAATATCAACTTTATTTAGTAGCCTATTTGTTTTTTAGGGAACATTTGCTGAGAAAGAAAGAAAAAAAAATTACTCGGTTTCATCAAATATTCAATGCATTGCGTTAACCGTCAGTTCATTGCTGCTAATCTATGATATCAACGTATAAGATGCGGTGTAGTATTTCGGGGACTTTCTTTTATTTTTAAGTGCATCATATTGATTGGAAAATACGATTCATATTTTCAAATTATTTCATAATAATAATATAGTTCTGTTTAATCTAGAATTTGCTGATATAGTTTGAATGAAGGATTTTCTTTGTTACAGATATTTTTTTGCGAATTGACTGTAATGTGTCGAACTCAATTATGAATCAGCCTAAGAAACGAAGGTTTCTTGGTTTTTATGGAATTTTATGGCTGAAGACATAATCCTGTAAGACTTTAATTTTTTTTTTTGAAAAATCATGTAAAATCAAGATATTTCTACAACAGAAATTGGTTCTTAACAATTTATTCATATCAGCTTTCGTTATAAAATATTAAATGTTAGAGGAAGAAAAGCGTACACAAAAGATAGACTGATTAATCGATTGATAGATATATAATGAACAGACTGAGATAGATAGATAGATAGATAGATAGATAGATAGATAGATAGATAGATAGGTGAAGAAGAGATCCAGTTAGATAGATAGATATGAACATAAAAAGATAGATTGGCATGGAAGATAGAAAAATAAAGAAGAGATTCAGATAGATGGATAGATTGATACGAACAGACAGATAGATAGACAGATAGATATAAACAGACTGATATATATATATATATATATATATATTCATGAATTATTCACACAAAAACTAATGCAAAGGTTAATGATTTAATTGGCGAGAAATCCATCATCGCAAACAATTCAAATAATATACAAAAACCTCCGAATCCGTTATGAATGAAATGATCCTTGTTTATATAAATTTCTGCCGTATTAGTTCTTATTTTTACTACAAGCTTTCGTCTGTTCCTACAGACATCTTCAGGTATAGAATAGATGTTGTTCTTGTTTTTTCTCTTAGTAATAAGAGGACAACAAAAATATATGTATTGTTGTATCCGAAAATGCTATTGGAAATGAGTTATTGTTTTTGGAGCGCGCAGTAGAAACGCTGAGTTTGATTTTAAATTTTTAAAAGTTGTGCGTTCATATACATATATGGTGATGAACGAATTTTTTACTGGTATATTTTCTGTCAAAGTGGCATGAACAATATTCTATATATATATATATTCTATACCTGAAGATGTCTGTAGGAACAGACGAAAGCTTGTAGTAAAAATAAGAACTAATACGGCAGAAATTTATATAAACAAGGATCATTTCATTCATAACGGATTCAGAGGTTTTTGTATATTATTTGAATTGTTTGTGATGATGGATTTCAATTAAATCATTAACCTTTGCATTTTTTTGTGTGAATAATTCATGAATTTGTAAATTGATTGCACGTTTATCGTAATATATATATATATATATATATATATATATATATATATATATATATATATATATATAGTAGTAATATGGATAAATTGTCGTCTGAATTACGCAAAAGTGAAAATAACACTAACATTTCATTTTAACAAATATATTCAAATTGCACAATAATATCTTAAAATACTGAAGAGTAAATTTATCCAATAAAATCACCATTGCTTTCAACCACGGCCTCCAGACGGCTTCAGAATCTCCTACAACTCTTCAGGACTGTCGCCTTCTTTAAGTTGGTGAATGCTGCCCAGAATCCAGTTCATCTTTGGTGATACAAGTTTTTTTGGTCTCTAGCTCAACTATCTCCATCTATAATAATCAAGAGGGTTGCAGTCTGGGGAGTTAGGTGGCTAGATGTAAGGGGTGATGTCATCACAGAAATTGTCTGACAGCCATGACTGTGTTCTCCTGCTTGTGTGGCATGGTGCAAAGTACTGTATGTCAGACATAGGATCTTCCAGTTGCCACCCTCTTGTCCCAGGGCTGCATTAAGTCTTCAAGGCAACTGATATTGGTCTCCGTGATGAATCTGAGGCCCTCACCAACAAATTCAAGATTTCTTTTTCCGTCAGAACGATCAGGGTGAGTTTTTCCAAGCTGCCGTAACTTTGTAATCCCCATTAGACTCATCCATATCTTTGCATATCCTCTGCATCGTCCTCAGATTGACAACCACAAACTCTGAAATGTTCGTATTGAAGTTTCCGGCCCGAATGACAAGCAGTACAGTATGCCGTTTCCAATTTTCTGGCGGAGTGAATTGTGTCATGGTGCTCTTTTTGTTATACACGGTGCCAAACTAGCCCTACTTATACTGTGTAATCGACAAAATCAAAGACAAACAATGGGCATGCGCGAAATTAAAAATATAAAATGGCGACAATTTACACTTGAGGGCGTAGTGCTGCCCTGGATCAAGATGGTGGCTGCTCGAAGAACCTATGTCTGGCAATAGGATTCTGCACCATGCCGTACAAGCAGGAGAATACAGTCATGTCTGTCGGACAATTTCTGCGACCACATCACCCCTTACATCTGGTTACCTACCTCCCCAGACCACAACCCCCTTGATTATTATGTGTGGGGCGCAGTTGAGCGAGAGACCAAAAAAACTTCTTGTAACACGAAAGGGGAACTGAAGACAATGATTATGGTAGCATTTATCAACCTAACCAAGGAGACCGTCCAGAAGAGTTTCAGGAGATTCCGAAGTCGTTTGGAGACCGTGATTGAAGCCAATGACGATTTTATAGAGTAAATTTAACTCTTTCGCATTTCAAGATATTTCTGTGTAATTTTGGTCAATATATCCATTAAAATGAGATGTGATATTTTCATATTTACGGCATTTAGGCGACAATTTCTCCATCGCACCCTGTAGATAGATAGATAAAAACCCAGTATTGCTTTCATTTGAGAAATGGTTAATATGAATGCGAACATTAAACTTTCCTCCTGGGAGATGCTCAATATAGCGAGTGTATTTCTTTCCATTTTAGACGACATGATACTTTAATGTACGAATATAAATGGAATGGAATATTAAGGAACAAGTGAAATAGAAAAAAAAGAAGAAAAATAAAGAAATGATAAAAGAAAAGGAGAGTAAGAGATGAAGACGAAAGGGAGGAAAAAGCAATGAGAAAGGGAGGGGAGATAAAGAAAGAGGAGAATAAGAGAAGGGAGACCGATATACAATAGAAAGAGAAAGAGTAATAGTGAGATATAGAAGTAAGATAAAGAGCGGAATAAGAGAAAGATAGAAATAGAGAAATAGGAGAATCAGAAAGAAAGAGAGTAGATGAGTGAGTGAGAGATAGGAGGAGAAAAAAAGAGAAAGAAAGAGAGAAAGAAAAAGAATAAAAGAGATGAGAGAAACAGAATGATATAGAAGAGTAACCGAGACAGAGTAAAGAAAAAGAGTACCAGAAAGAGAGAAGACGAGGTAGAAAAGTGATAAGGGGAGATAATGTGATAAAAAGAGAAAGAGAGAGAGAGAGAGAGAGAGAGAGAGAGAGAGGGGGGAGAAGGATAAATAAAAGATCAATGAGTAGGAGAAAATGTTTTGCACGAAGCAGGAGGCGAGAGATGGACGTTGAATTAAGACATGTAGTCTATTTACGCTTCTTTGTTAGCATGCAAAAGGTTTATAGCCGTAACTGGTGTATCACATGACTTCAACTGACCAATCAGAAACAAGCGAAGTGCCTGAATCAGCGAACTTTCTTTTAAGTGGATCATCTCCTGCTGAGCCACAGGAAGAGGCCATTGATTTCACTGGCTTCCTTACAGCGATTTACTCTTGTGCCAGCTGGACGTCAATCCGTAACTTGATACTTCCTTGGTCCGATGTAGCAAAAAAAAAAAAAAAAAAAAAAATGAAAAGAAGACTGACCGACCTTCGTCCTAACCCGCCATGTTTGCTGCCGGCTATTGGCCGCTCTCTTTTTTCGATTCCAACTTCCTCAGACACCACTTCTCACCCGCGTCACTTGAATTTCTCAGAACAGCTTATCTTCCACTATTTTCTTCCTTCCATTTTTTATTTTATTTCTTAAACTTTATTGATTTGTGATTGTTTTGATCGAATTCCAGTCAGGTGTGATTTTGTTTTTAACAAATAACCATTATTTAGACAAAATGATTGAAAAAAAAAAAAATGATAAAAACACCTATATTGTAAAAAAAAGAAAAAAGAGATGTGATTTGAGTCTACCGACGGAAGACAAGAACCAACTATCGATATTATAATAACAGGTTACACCACAGGTAAAGCTGGTATCATGTAACCCAGTACTACCTGCCGCATGGTAGGGTGATCGATGAATAAACCAGTTCCCCCTTCAGGTTTTTCTGTCGAAACGGCTGGCTACACACATCAGGGTTAAAAAAAAAAGACTTGTCAAAGGGCGAATGCAACCTTCTTGTAGGCTTGAAAATCATCTAGCACAGTGAGGTAGACAGGAATACGTAGCTGTGAACGCAGCCAATTCCCCGATGAGTTGGCATCACTGGGTGGAGGGCTTCCTAAACTGAAACCAGTTACCATGGCGGATTGAATCTCTCCGATTGAATCAATGGCCACGTGACCAAAGCGAACCTTCAAGTCGAACGACATCGGTTGTGCTTTGAGACAGATTGTCTCTGCCAGATCTACTTGCCTGAATGAATGAATGCCACTTTCCACCCGAATATGTGGAGGGAAGTGGTCAGTGATCCTACGACGGACACCTAGTTAAGGGATTGATGATAATGGTGATGATGCTGATGATGAGTCGATATTTGATATTTGAGCAAGGCATTCACTAATCTATTGAGTTCGTTATTGAGGGTTCCACACTCGTGTTCCTGTGCTAAGTTAAACTCAGTTAATATCAACTGATGCTTAGCAATGTATCAATAGTACCTATTACATGTAATGCCTGTACAACTCTAATGTGTTATAGTACTTGTAATCGTGGCTAGATGGGCAGTTAGGTCTCAGAATTCCACTTCTGGATTTTATAAATGGAACCGTAACTTTTGTATTAATAGTTTCTTCTCTCGCACTTCTCGGCTGTGGAACATTTATTTTTCCGGCTTCTCGCTTTCCTGTCAACTACGAACTTCAAAATTTTAAATACAATGCCAGTCAAAATCTGTATCCTTGAAACCTGTTCTTTTATTGTTCTGCCTGTGTCTATCCCACTCAGTAAGTAACCCATTTATAAAGAGTAATTCGGACTTTGCTAACCAGACGCTTCTCTGTGGCTGAATGTTAACAGCACGTCAGATCAAATTAAGGTCCCTATTAAGGGTTACAGTTTCGATTCGTACCGAAGAACGTATATTTTCTACGAAATTTTTTGAACATTCAGAACAGGAATGTAATAATTAACGTTTAATTAAAAATATAAAAAAATAACGTTTAATTAAAAATATAAAAAAATAACGTTTAATTAAAAATATAAAAATAAAATTAACGTATAAAGAGAATATATATATATATATATGTGTGTGTGTGTGTGTGTGTGTGTGTGAAATGTATATATATATATATGCAATTTATTATATATATTATTTATATATTATATATGCGCGGTACTTATTGGAAAGCGCTCGATATCAGAGATAGAGCTAACATATTTAGTTTGAGGGATGTGAGTTTGTGACCCTGGGTTTCACGCTTTTGAGATCGTCAGACAAACAGATTAATTTTTAAATTTTGGATTTATATAAGGTTGCGTATATCAGTGTTTTAATGGAAGTGGGAGGAAAAATTGTCGTCGGTACGCATTGTCGTCATACTTACACAAATATACATACACGCCCGTACACTCATTTCGTAAAAAGCGTGAAACACAGGGTCACAAACTCACATCAATCCAACTATATATATATATATATATATATATATATATATATATATATATATATATATATATATATATGTAATAAATAAAAAAGAAAGAACAGTAAGATATAAAATAACACCTATAGTAAAATAAAATTAATATGAAATACCATAACATGTAAGCTTTTGAATGACCCATGTCCTCAGTACTTACATGTGAAATATTATAATAATAGGTTTATATATAAAAACGTTTACTGAATCAGTGAAATTAAGTAACCATTTCTGCTTTCATAGTCATAAACAAAAAAAAAAAAAAAAAAAAAAAAAATGTAACCTCATATACATACTTAAACTTAATGTTAAAATAATCCTACATAATATAATGGATTCTAATACATTTAACTGTTCTTAAAAAGAATATAGTAAAATAAAAATTAAAAAGGAAAATATTTCAAATCGTAGTTAAATAAAAAGTATTGTAAAAAAAAATCTTTAATTTTAAAAAGATGACGTTGAAAATTTTTACCGTTAACAATTTTTTTTTTTTTTTTTTTTTAAATTCAGATGACATCCATTCAACCGACGTCAGGTTTCAGTGTAAAATACATCCTCACCCCCTTACCAAAATGTAGCTAATAACTGATACAATGATACTGTCATAAGGAAAATCTAGACACCCCGTGTTCAATTTGAGTAGAATATTCTGTAACCATGGAAACGTGATTTTAGCTGTGTATTTAAAACCCGGTAAATTTTAAAAGTTACTCCAAAATTCGCTTGAAGATGAAATAGAACTAATGCTTTTAATTTATTTGCAAAAATAAAATTAGGGTTTTTAGCTTCTATTTTTGAAACATGGTTGGAACTGTGTAGCGAAAAATAACCATATTTTAAATCAATTAATTTATATATATATATATATATATATATATATATATATATATATATGAAGAAATACAGTCTTAAGATGTGCTATATTTATGGGATAAAGCACCTACCTGTTTATTTAACCCAGTGTGTTTATATCTATCTATCTATCTATCTATGTAAGTTTCTTTAAAAACAACTGATATGGTACTGCGGTTAAGTTTTTTTTCATTTAATGTTTTTGTGTTCTCATATTCTTTTTTCTTTTCTGGAAATAAATCATGTAGAAATTGTCCGAATGTTCCTTATGTACATATGTAAAAAAGGCTAAAAGTAATGGAAGCATTATTAATAAAAAAAATAAATGCCAGCACACAATAATATTAACTATGAACACGTCCACGATGTTCTGAACGTATCTGGGAAATTAAACATTCCTATAACTCTAGACACACACATAAAAAAATCTATACATTAGTTCTTCCTCTAATTTCTCGGTTCCTGGCTACCTTCCTCGCCTTATAAAGTATTCTAAAACCCACGTGCACCGCCTGTGAGTTTGTGTCCGCAATCATCTTCCGCTAGCTAGGGAACTCTCTTTGGTGTCTTCAGACCATTCGTATATATGTCGCCGTCTATCTCTCCTCAATTCAGTAAGCTATCACTTCTTTCTCTACGGTTCCCCCTCCTCTCAATACTGTTGTATACTTGATAGCATTTCTGATAATATAGACAAAGCCATCTCTCTAAATCCGTTTGCAAACATATTTGTGTTTGGTGACTTTAACACCCGCCAAAACACGTGGCTTAAACATTCTGTAACTGACCTCGCTAGCATCCAAACTCTTAACTTTTCAATCACTAAGGCAAGTAGTTGACTTTCCTATGAGTTCCCCCAGTAACGCAGACCGTAACCCTTCCCTTCTCGAATTCTGTTTTACCTCCATCCCTGACTACGCAGCTCTGTTCTCTTGGCAACTCTGATCACGCGGTGGTGTCTTGCACTCCTCTTCCAGCCATGAACCTCCTACTAACAGAATATCTTTCTGTTATCAACGCACAGACTTGAATTCGTTCTGTGACTTCCTTCGTGACGTCCCTTTGAATGTGGTTTTTAATAATCCCGCTCAAAAATGTGCGTCTGAGGTTTCCTCCTGGGTAAAAGTCTGCATCGAGGCTTTCATGTCATTAAGAAAATATCGAGTTAAATCGCGCTTATCTTCTTCGTTTTTCCCTGCTTGCACTGCCGATATAACCCATAGGAATCCGTCTGTATCGGAGCGAAATATCTGATTGCAACAGACATCTCCTTGTTCCTGCTCGTAATGAGTGCAACAAAGCAAAGTTAATGTTTGCTGATAGAATGAAAAAAGCATATTGCATCTCGCAATTTTAGTTCTAAACATTACTGAACTACAGCAAATCCTCAATCCCTCCTCTATTCAATCAATTCGAAGTCCTAACATCCTCAGCTGATAAGCCGGAATTCTTTGCTCGGAAATTCTCATCATACCCAACACTCGGCTCGTCCGAGGTAGCTGATTTTCCTCCAAGAACTGAGGCTATACTGAGATGTGCATAACGCCAGATTTTAGACATCATTTCTAAATAAGACTCTCACAAAGCAAGTTGTGGTGACGGGAAACCAGCCTTAGTCTTAAAGAAATGTGCCTCTGAGCTGGCTTCAGTTCTCTCTAAACTATACAACTATTGCCTGGCTGATTATAGCTATCCAGCCTGTTGATAAATCCTCCTCTGTCGTCCCGGTCTTTAAAAACTCTGGAGCCGCTACTAACCTATCTAACTACCGTCCCATCAGTCTCTTACCACTCTTCGGCAAAGTCATCGAGGCTTTAATCAATGCCAAAGTAGTTAAGCATCTCACCTCCCACAATCTGCTCTATGACAAGCAATATAGTTTCCACTTTTCCCCGTCTACCACGGATGTTCTTACGGCCATAACTGAATAACTGAATATTTATACCAAGCTCCTGATGATAACGGCGAAGCTCGAGCTGTTGCTCTAGATATACCGAAGGCGTTTGACAGAGTTTGGCATGCGACCCTTCTACGTAAGCTTCAGGAATGCGGTATTACAGAACGATTATTTGATTTAATCCAATCAATCCTGTCTAACCGTGAAATGAAGGTTGTCGTGAACGGGTTCTCTTCCAGTTCCTTCCATACGAACGCTGATGTTCCTCAAGGCTCGATCCTTGGTCCTACACTGTTTCTGGTCTTCTCAATGATCTTCCTGGCATCATCAGTTCTCAAGTAGGCATCTACACAGATGACACTATCATTTATTCCTGTCTCAATAGTAAATCCGGCATTGCTGACAAAGTTAACCTGCCCGTTGGTCACGAAAACGATCTCCAGTCTGTGGTTGACTGGGGCAGCAAATGGCTTGTGAATTTTAATGCATCCAAAACGAAACTTCCCTGCCTCCTAGCAACATGACTGATAGTCAACTCCACGAGAGCGCCTCACTGCGGCTTCTTGGTCTCACGTTCTACACTGACCTGAGATGGGAAAACTACATTGAATCAATAGCTGCATTTACCGCAAAGAAAGTTGGTTCTCTGTGTCGCGTCAGAAGTTTTTTCTCGTCTGAGTCCATCCTTCACATCTACAAATCTACCATTTGTCCATGCAAGGAATACTGTTGCCATATATGGTCTGATGCTCCCACTGTTCGTCTCGAGGTTCTCGACAAAATCCAAAGATGGATATGCAATGTGATCGGTCATGACTCGGGGTCTCGAATTCAGTCACTTTCTCATCGACGTAACGTGACTTCCCGCTGTCTTTTCTAAAAATATTTTCATGGCATCTGCTCTGACAAGCTATTTTCACTGGTGTCCCGACTGCATGAATTTAAGCGTGCTACTAGTGTGTTATCTCGGTCCCACCCTTTTAATGTTGATGTTAAATGTAACCGCTTCTTCTACTCCAACAGCTTCTTCCCTTGCACTTCCCAACAGTGGAACTCCCTTCCTCTTACTTGCTTCCCTGATAACTATAATCTCCAAAAATTTAAATGTAACGTCAATCGACATCTTCTGCTACCTTGATCACCGTTCTTCTTTTTATCCCTCTCCGTTCCACTTTTTATCTTTTCCTCAGCCCCCTCCTATACCCAGTCTGTTCCTTTACTTGCACGCTCTGTAAGCCCTTGCATCCTAGTGTCATTCTCGCCTTGCTTGGGTTGAAATGCTAAATAAATAAATAAAATAGAATAAAATGATCCTTGATAATGGCTAAACGTTTAGCCGAATGTGCTCGGACCAATAGAACATTCGAATAGATTCTGCATAATTTCCAGAAAAAAAAGAAAAATTTAACAAAAAGTTAACCGTATTACCTTGTGAATCGCTTTTAACATAACCTGTATAAAGGAAGAGGGCTGCCCAAATACAAAATTATATATATATATATATATATATATATATATATATATATATATATATCTGATAATAAAAAGAAAGGAAAGTAAGATATATAATCCGGTGTATTGAAATTTTATTTTTTACAAAACAGTGCTCAATGTAAATTTACAGTGCATAGTTATTATAAATTAAATGATTTAAAATATGGTTTCTTATATAATTAAATTTGAAGTTTTTAGCTTCGGTTTTTGAAACATGGTGTAATTCCCGTGTAGCGAAGTAGCGAAGAAACAATATTTTAAATCAGTTAATTTTTTATATATATATATATATATATATATATATATATATATATATATATATATAAAAGAAAAGAAAAAAAATGTTCGTTGGACCAACGGACAGCTTGCCAAAACCTAAACGCTTATCCAGATACAGTCGCGAATAAAAACGACAAAAACTGAAAGAGAAGAATTAGAAGAATTCTAAAAAAAAAACCCTTACCAAGGTTAAACCCTATGAAAGGACATCTTTAGTCGTGACTAGAATTTCACGTACAGGTGATTTTCAGACGACTTGATATATATGTATGTATGAGTGTGTACGTGTGCGTTTGTGTATCAAATTAACAAAAAGAAAAGAAAAAAAGAGTTTTTCATTCTTCATTAATAAATATTTAGATTTTTATTTGCACACGCAACCCGCTCATGGTGTTGGTGATTTTGCAAGTACGAGGTTGAGTACTTCTAACAAAATATATGTTCTGCGTTTCGTTTGTTATTGTGACTGAATTTCTGGTGGCTAACTTTTAATCAAAATAGTTGTTAAATCTCGGACCTGACGATTATCCGGCAGCCATTTTGGAGATTGGTCAAGGATGTGAAACAAGGGGAATAATCGGAAAGAAATTGACAATAGAAGAAACGGAAAAGCTTAAAAAAGAGACAAAATAAAATCCTAGGAAAACACTTTGTATTAAGAACACGCAGCCGTAATTTGGTGCCGATTTGAAAGCAGAAAAAATATAAAGAAAATACAACAAAGTAATTGGGAGTTGGCTGATGCATGCTGGGATTACGGTCACCAGAACTAAAACCAATTAATTCCTGACAGACTCTAACGTACACATCAAGTCGAATTCCGCAGCTAATCCTTCAATGAGGAAATAAATGATTAGGTCAGGCGGGCTTCAGACAGAAAGTAAACAAGACATTTTTTTTATTAAAATAAAAGAATGCGTTATTTTAGGTTAAAAATATTAAAACGTTAAATGAACTGCTTGTCTCGTTTTTTTTTTTTTTTTTTTTTTTTTTGCTTATATTGTTTCCTGGCAACAAGTTCAACCATCAGAGTGAATAATTACCAAAAATCAGGGAGTTATTCACATTTCTTAAGTGCGGATGTCATTCGCGATACTTACTGGAAAATTTTTTACAATTTAAAAAATAAAAGAAAAAAAATCTTTTTTTCGTTTGTTTATCGCGGTGAGCGCGAACGTCGACCCCACGATTAAAAATATCGCACCACATTTGTAGCGATCGCAAAAATCAACCCAACCGGAGTGCAATGAAAAAGCATCGCTCTGGTGTGAATTTTAGTAAATATAAATTATTTTTTATTTTGGGGTGAATTAACAGAAAATAACCATAATTTGTCATTCTTTCTTGAATTTTTATGATGGCCTAACGATTGAGATAATGCCTTAAAATGATTGTTTTATTGATCAATGGCTGCTCGCCATAAGTGGTTATTCTTCCAAAATTTCCTCCCAACAAGTTTTGCCTAAATATGAACCCAGGTATTAGGGTTAAGCTAAGGCGGGTGACCAGGCGAAAAACACGGATAAAGATTGCCGTCAAAACAATTAGAGCATGTCTTAAAATGATTTTCGGACTTTGTCCATTTCATAATGTGTGACGTCAAATATATATATATATATATATATATATATATATATATACATATATATATATATATATATATATATCAAGACCAACACCCTACCAACTCGGAGGGGAAGCAACTCAGGACTTTTTCCTTTTCTCCTTTTTTGGTTTTAAAAAAATAAGAGATTTAACAGGACAAAAGACCTGCTTACCAACAAGCTGCATAAAATCCAAGGAAGGAACGCTGATATTAGTGAAAGAAAAATTCCTTAAGAGATGGAACGAATATATCGGTGAACTCTTCCAGGACAAAATAGAACAACTGGGAATACACATTGGAAATATTAAATACTGAAGTGGGAGCTGTACTAATCAAAGTGAGCAGAAACAAAGCGTCAGGGCCAGACGGAATTGTAATAGAGATGCTGACAGCCTTAGATGATGTCGGCATAGACAAGGTGACAGAAATAATAAATGAAATCTATAACAGTGGTGAGATATCGGGAGACCTAAGCGGATCTATTTTCATAGCACAGTCTTAGAAACCAGGCACAAAAGAATGTGAACTCCACCGGACAATCAGCCTAATGAGCCATATAACAAAACACATCCTCCGAATTCTGATGAATAAAGCGTGCAGCAGAATCAGGCTAGAGATAGGACAAGAACAGTGCGGGTTCGTTAAAGACACCGGAACAAGGAACACGATATTTATACTCAGAATGTTATTAGAAAGAGTAATACAAATGCAGTAGAACGTGTACCTGTGTTTTATAGACTACGCAAAAGCGTATGGCAAAAAGATCTATTAGAGCCGCTCAGCAGCCTTGACATATTCGGGAAAGACAGAATAATCAAAAATCTATGCTGGTAGCAAACCGTCTGCATAATGATAAAAAATGAATTCAGCAGATATACAAAAATAGAAAGTGGTATAAGGCAAGGATGTGTCTTCTCACCGGACCTATTCAACCTATGCAGCGAGGCAATTCTGAGAGAACTGGAAATATCCTTAACAACATAAGATATGCAGATGACAGTGCTGATAGCAGACATGGAAAGGAAACTATAAAACTTCCTACAGAAGGAAGCGAAGGAGAACGAGAAGAATGGACCAAACTACAAGAAGACAGAATACATAATCACCAGCAAGATGATGAGGCCGAAATGCTATTTATAGGTCAGGAACACTAAAATCAAGCCGGTACGGAAATTTAAATACCTGGGAAGTGTTCTAACATAGGGCGAAAAGTGCGGCGCTTAGATCCGAAGACGTACTGGAATGGCCAAAGATGCATTTCAAAAGCTAAACAAATTATTAAGAGACAGGTAAATTTCATTGGAAGCAAAGAAAAGAGTATTGAACTGTTACGTGATATCTGTCCTCCTATATGGCAGCGATTACTGGACAATCTACTCAAAGAAAAAGAAGAGATTTGATGCAACAGAAATGTGTTTCTACAGAAGGATGCTTAGGATACCATGGACCGAACATGTGATCAACGACTGGGTTTTGGAGAGAATACACACAAAAGGGAAATTTATATTTAACTTCAGAAAGAGATAGCTGAAATTTCTGGTACAATTAATGAGGATGGAAGGCTTGGAAAATCTCGTACTCACAGGATGGATAAAGGAATAGGAGAAAGCAATGCGTGACATGCTTAATGGGCTTGATCAAATCGATGACAGAACAGGGTCTGGGAGAAATAAGAAAAAACAAAACTTATTAAGAGCTACAAGGAACAGAACGTGATACAAAAGAAGAACCAATTAGCCAATTAATCGCCGACATCATATTTTAAAATTTTTCCCAACTGTGTGAATGCTTCAACAGGTACAAGTAAATAACGAGAATTCTACGACGTAACGTTTTATTACTAAAAATTACAAATATATTAATGGCTATATTAGTCGTTTCCTTATAAGTAAACATTTGACATGAATTTATCGGGAAGTCAGTGCTGTCATTGGTTGAAATTTATAACATCTTTCTAATAAAGTAATAGATTTCCTGTATTGATAGCGGTTTCCTTTCTAACCTTTTGTTTGATGTAGTGCGGGATAACAACATATTGATTATGTCTTCATTTTCTCCTTGAGTTACTTGTGCTATCCATTTGAGCAGTTGCTCTGGTTCAAAGTCCCCAAGTTATTTGGCAAAATTCTTTGTTTGCGATTGTGTAGCGCCGGTACAAAAGATTCTAAGCAGGATGGTCTTCGTCAAGGCAAACAAGTTTCTCTCGCTCAAAGCCATTTTTAACAGCTGCACACAGCCGATATTTCTGAACTGGTTTGGCGTCATGCATAACATCCATATGAAAGGTTCAAGTTAACAAGGCTATATAAGAACATGAGGATATATATATATATATATATATATATATATATATATATATATGGCAACGGGGAGTTTATTTCTAAAAAACGGAAAGTCAAAATAGCAATAAGTGAAAGATAAAAGGAAAAAGAGAGAAGAGGTTAAGGATTGGGAGTAAAGTGACCCCCCCCCTCAAATAACCGATGAAAAGGACAAAAAATCACGACATACTAGACGTACGCAGATATGTGCAGAGGGGCGCATGGGCACCCGCGCACGAACGCGTACACGTACACAAACACGCGCATGCACGCACACATGCACTATGAAAAAATCCTGCACCAGTGAAAAGTGCATACAAAAAAAAGATAAAAACGAATAGTATAAACAATCAATTGCTGATATCCCCTGACGATTGAACGGAGTAATTCCGGGAGGGACCGTCTATAAAATTTCGGTGTCGGTATCATCAATCAGGACCAACTTTTTAATACTATTAATTCTGTCTTTCTCTCTATCCACCTCTCTCTCTCTCTCTCTCTCTCTCTCTATCTATCTATCTATCTATATATATATATATATATAACTCTATATTTATTTTTATTATCTGTTTATTTACATTCAATTCATTCGAAAGATAGTGGAGTGGTTTCCTATTGCCTTCTCCACGGTTTGGTATTCAGCGTTTCCTTCTCTTAGCCTGACTGCCAAGAGAAGACATACATTGAAAACACTTTCAAATTTCTCCAGTACCCTAATTATTTTATATACAATGCGAAAGAAAAGGCCGATAAAATATTGCACCCCAAAAGAATTTTATCCTGCCTACTAATTCTATCACAACTACAACTGAAAAGAATCTATCTGACTCAACATAAAATTTGTTAGTACTACATCCAAAACAATAAAAGACTTACTCAATATTAAACAAAACAATAGGCTAAAAGCTGAAGGAGGAGTTTAATCCATCATCCCTCATAATTGTCACAATAAATACACAGGAAAAACCTCAAAGAATCTAAATAAAAGATTATGTGAACAAAAAAGGGACATTTTACAAAATAATACATCAAATGCATTGGTTGTCCACCGTAACGAGACTGACCACAAATTTGCCATAAAAATGTTACTCTGATCCAAAGAAAAATAATTCACTACTTCGTAAATGTCTAGTGAGTTCCTTGATCGCAATGTCATCTAGAGTGAATATGCGCCTTGGCTCTTGCAACATTTCACCATTCCTGGTACATCTCGTAATATCACTAAATGAATATATATATATATATATATATATATATTTGTGTGTGTGTGTAAGATAAAAGAGAAAGAAGCTAAACACAAAGAGAAAAAACAAGCAAACAGACATTAAAAAGATAGACACAGTCCTGGGTAGTTAGCAAATATATCAGAACATAGCATTAGCATTAAATAGTTACTCCGAGATTTTACGTTAGATAGCAAGGTTATGTTCTTTGATATATATATATATATATATATATATATATATATATATATATATATGTGTGTGTGTGTGTGTGTGTGTGTGTGTGTGAATATATATATATATATATATATATATATATATATATATATATATATATATATATAAGCACCTTTTTTTCAGCAGTGCGTGCGTGTAGTTTCAGGTGATAACGCATCGATAAAGTATTATAATCCAGCTCGAAATTCAGTGTATGTCATTTCACCGAAGTGTAAACAACTTTGCTGTTCATAGCGTTAAACATGTCGGATTTCGTGCCAAAGAAAGTGTATTTGCTCGTAATTTTACTGCACTACTTTATTCAAAAGAAATCTGTAGCTGAAGCACACAGAATTCTTGCTGATACTTACGGCGACCATGCTCTGTCGGAAACAACATACAGAGATTGGTTTAGACGCTTCAAATATAATGATTATGTTGTTGAAGATAAAGAACGCACTAGCGCACAAAAAAGTTTGAAGACGAAGAATTGGAGGTGAAGTTACAGAATCATTAGGAGTTGATCACATAACAGTTTCGAAGCGTTTGAAAGCGTTTGGGTGCCGTACGAGATGAAGCCGAGAGACATCGACGGCATCTTGTCACGTGTGAACAGCTGCTTCAATGGCAGAAAAAGAAAGTTTTTTTTTTTTTTGCATCGTATCGTGATTGGCGATGAAAAGTGGTTACACTACGATAACCCTAAGCGTAGAAGATCGTAAGGTAAGCCCGGCCGTGCAACAACATCGGTGGCAAAGCCGAATATCCATGGTTCAAAGCTTTTGCTCTGCATTTGGTGAGATCAGCTGGATGTATTTGATTATGAGCTGCTCAAACCGACCGAAACCATCACGGGAGATCACTATCGACTACAGTTGATGCGTTTGAACCGAGTATTGAAGAAAAAACGGCCGCTATACCAACAGAGACACGGCAAAGTGATTTTGCAACATGACAATGCTAGACCACACGTTGCAAGAAGAGTGAAAACCTACTTGGAAACGCCTAATTAGGAAGTCCTACCCGACCTGACTTATTCACCAGACATTGGCCCGTCCGATTATCACTTGTTCCGATCGATGGAACATGGCCTGTTTGAGCAGCACTTTCATTCTTATGAAGATGCCAAAAAATGTATCATTTTTCATGTATGCACAAAGGACATGGGTCATTTAATGATCTACAACCTCTAGCTCTTCTTAATTTCCAATTTACTGTTGGTGTTTTTTCCATTTTACTGGTAGTGCTTTATTGGTTTAAGTGCGAGAAATATTTAGATAGGGATGTTTGGTTTATGTATTTATTATTTTTCACAGTATTTTAAATTTTTTATTTCTATTTTTTTAACAGGATTTCTGTATTTATTATTTTGAACAGTAAGAAAGCAGCACCGTTCATTCAAAGTTTATCTGGATTTGAAAAGGATTAATAAAGGACTAGAAATAATAAATAACATAACTTTCCAAGAAAAGAAATGCTATTTCCAAAAACGTCTGGACAAAATAGTGAAAGATTAAGGCAACAGATACAATTTTAATGAAATCAGATAAAACAGGAAATTTTTATAAATTAACAACAATGGACTACAACAACCTAATTGAAAAAGATTTAAATAATAACTATAAAAAGGCAAGTAATAATTACATAAATATGGTGGAAAACATTAATATTCGTAGCAAAAGCATCACAGATAAATTGAATATTAGTGACAGGGTAGGTAAACATGCCGAAAAAGAGTGCTATATTGCCATAAAGGATCACAGACCTGATTTCGAACCTAATCTGACTAGAAAATTTCGCCCTGAAATCGGCAGAATAAGTAAAAACTGCTATGGATTTTGCTGGCCAATATATATATATATATATATATATATATATATATATATATATATATATATATATATATATGTGTGTGTGTGTGTGTGTGTGTGTGTGTGTGTGTGTGTGTGTATTCAAGAATTTAAACCTTTTTTCCATTTGTAATTCAAGTGTGTAACTAAATTAGGAAAAAAGAATTTATTTTAAACCAGAAATATTTATTTTTTAATATAGTCCCTTTACTTGTCAAAGCACTTAATCTTTTGTTTTTACTAATTTTCATCATATATAAGAACCAAAAGACACTGTGAACAGAGAGATAATAAATGAGTTTGTTGTATGAGCGTAAGAGGAGGAGGTAAGAAGATTATGAGGAATTGTGAGATTATGTGAGAAAGATAACGGTTAACCCAAGACTTGAAGATGTTAAGAATGCAGCGTTTCGGAAAAAAACATCTTCTCAGGAATCTATTGCAGGAAGTAGAGGTTCTTTCTGTAGTTTAAAGATGAAAAAAGTATTTACTTTACGTCACAAATAATCTCCTTCTTTGTTAATCATATTGGTTTAACATTATACAGTGAAAATTTCAGATCAGATTCAGTTAATAACATGACAGGCAGCAAATTTGTTGATGTATCGTCGTAAATGTTATTGATTTATTCATCAATATATTATCATTATTAAAACCTAAATTTATACGCCTTTTACATAGATAAAGCTCTTCGTAAATTATGAGCTGTAGTTGTAAGTACAATTTTTTGTATTTCTTTAAGGCATGGAGAAACAAGAATACCTCCAATATCGGAATCTTTTCCAATCAATTTTCAACAACTGGAATTATTGATGTCTTGCTGTGCCACATTTTTGAGATTTCCATTTCAAGATTCTTGTATTTTGATAGTTTGCAAATATCTTCAAAGACACATTACAATCTGCAGGGATTGCCATGCCAATTATTATTATTATTATTATTGCGCAAAGTAGTATTAATATTCATGCTAATTTATAGACCATATAATGAGAAAAAAGGCTTGGAAAATTAGACACACGCAGAACATATTGAAAGAAAGTGGGACAGCGTAAAGCAGCACATATCCTTCCTAACGAACATATAAATGGCTGGCAGAACAGGGTTTAGGACAGATAACAAAAAGACAAAATTTACTAAGAGATAGAAAAGACTGGGAATTGTGGAGAGCCATGATCGCACATGTCCCGAAGGGACACGGCGAACAGAAGAATTTTTAGAAAGAATTCTTCCGATTTCTTTCCGTAGGATCGACAATCCATTCCCACTTCACTATGGAACGGTTCCCAGCGCTGTACCCTTCTCCAAGATAAAAAACAAAAACAAAAACAAAAACAAACAAAAAACGTGGAACTGCTGCTACTGCTTCTTTCTTTGTGTTGCCGATGTGTGCTTCCAATCGATGAAACAAACGAAAAAGAAAAGATTAGGATTTTCCTTTGCTTTTCCATTGACAGAAGACAATCCATATGGTGTTCTCCCGCTTGTCTTTAATAATTACAGAATGGCGGGAAGCACACATCTACGCTCTTTTGTCTACGTTGCTTGTTTCAAGAGGGATGTAAATATTCTTTTAGCAATCAATAGCTAAATGTCTGCACTACGCATAAAGTGGAGACATTTGTTTTTATAGTGAATTCTCTTAGTTGTTATCTTTAACTGTCTACATGATTGAAAGGTTGCCAATTAGTAATTAAAAACTCCTCAACTGATTCAATGTAAAGTCAGTACGAATATAACCTAATGATTTTTCATTACGAAAATTATAAGAAATTTATTAAAACATGCTACATTTGATGGGATGGCAAGGGTAACACTATGGCAAAAGGTTGATCGTTTTATTACGGTTCATACATAAGACAGGTTGATTTTAGAACCGTGATATTGCATTCAGTTTGAAAAATTGGGGTTTGACATGATAGATAACGATATAAAATATTCTTTTTTATCCCTACCATTTTTTGAGGAAACGAGTTTGAAGATTAAGATTAGGTTAAGCCTTACAGCATAGTCGTTGGAGTAATGGATAGCGGCTCGGATTGAGGAATCGGGGAGCCGAGTTCGAATTCCAGTCGAATCAATTACATTCACTTACTTGTGAAGGGAAAGGTATAAATCCTCTTATTCTTCTTCTTGCTATGGGTAAATAGCAGAAGATACCGGGTTCTATAGCCTTGGATAGCAACTGGTCTACCACAGAAAGAAGTGGCAACCTACTGTGGAAAAAATCTGCTTTGTCAGTCATGTATCGAAAGATGCATGATCGCCTAAGAGTGTATCACGCATGACACATAACTGACTTATAAAAATTATAATTTTCTGAAGCTTTACAAATTTTATATGGACAAGCACATTATTACTAAATCATTGTGCCATCAAATATGACTTCCATTTACTTCAAATGAAAATTATACTGAACAATTTAGATACATTATGATGTAATATATTATACAGTGCAGTTGCTTTCGTGCAGTTTTCAATAAACAATGCTAATTTAAAACATTTTATCTTATAATATAGTATTATAGTGTTATATACACTTTTTTGTCTTGTTTTTAATAATTACGAGCAGCCATAGCCAGCTGGTTGATCATAAAAAGCATTCAATTAGAATGGAGCAAAAACAGCTTCATGTTTAGATGTAAGAGTCTGACTCATTTTGAATTAATGCAGTTACTGATATAATAGAAGTAGTCTTTATTTATTCAATCGAAGTTAGACGAGGACATGAAGGGGTAAAACAGGCAACTTGAAAACTCACTTCAGACCACAATTATTTTGGCGTTTTTGAAATTCAATTTGTCAGTGTGCGACCGGGGATGTAAAAGAGGATACATTTCTAAAGCAATTGTTAAGTTTGATGGAAATTGTTTGAAAAACCTACGAAAAATAAGAAGAAACAAGTAAAAATCGCCATTTTTTGCTATTTACGCAAGTTTTCACCATATGGGTGGACTCAATTATCAAGTTAAATTACTGTTAAACAATCAACTTATTGTTGGCTACAATTGAGTTTAGTTTGTATTAGATTGCTTGAAAATTGAGGGAGTTTTTAGTTTAAAATTTGTCTTGAAATCGATTTTTCGTTTTTCGCCGTTTTTCGCTAAATGCAATGGCGTAGAAATAAAAATGCGGTATCATTAAAGCTCGTCATGATGTATCGAGTTTGAACGAAATCGGAGAAAAAAAGTTGAATTTATCGATTTTTGGTCGGCTTTATCAATTATTGATTTTTTTAAATTATCTATTTTTTACGCTAAGAACATATCTCTTACATTGTACAATGTATTTGCAAACTTTGGTCAAAATCGGTTGGATGGATCTCGAGTGAAAAGGTATTAAACAGACAGACAGACATCCTCTGTTTTATATATATAAACAAATATTCATTGAGTAGTTTTTTTCGTAATTTTTTACAATTTTTGCAGAGTTTTTAATTATCGAATACAAAAAAAATGCATATTTTGCCTTTGGTGATTCATAATTAGAGCCATAGTTTGAATAAATTTTCCATTTAAAAGATATCACCTTCATTTGGATTTATTCTTGAAATAGTAAAACTTTGAATTCAGTTTGTAAGCAAAAACCTACGGAAATTAGGTATTTCTGTACATTTTTCATGATGATATTTAAAACTAAATGCTCAAAAGATGGTAAAAGCTATGAATCTAATTTTTAGTCCTAATACTTATCACATCAAACCTCAGATTTTCTACCGAGTGCAATAATGTTTTTTAGAAGACCTGAAAAATTTACCTGCCCTATTCACACAGGAAGTACTGGTAGTCTACAGTAGTAAGGGCTAAATCTAACCCCAATCGTTACATATCGAACAAAGGGTGATATTAGAAGGGTGGTATCTTAACATAGTAATATTGCAATACATCTAAACTCTTGATGGGTTACTTAATTTTGAATATGCGTTTTACAGGAAAACGACAATGATAGGTAGACATAGGTCTGTTTTACACGTGAAACAAAAAAGGTAGACATAGATCAGGTTTACACTTGAGTGAATGGAGAAAAAGATAAATGTTTAGGGAGATGGAGCCATGTCTGAGGGTATACTTCCTAAAATGGTCCGTTAGATTCATAAGTGGAAATTTTGATTTGGAAGACCGAGGATATTCCGGCAATCTTTACGACGTTGATGACCAAATCGAAACACTGGCCAGGATCACATGAGCTTTGTTAGGTATTTGAAAACACTTGAATATATGAATTGGTACACGATGTCTGAGTGCCAAACATTTACACTTGATTCAAAAAGGGAGACAAAGCTCTGGTTTGTTCTTGAGTCAAAAAGATAGGCATAAGCTCGGTATACACTTTAGTCAAACAGGTAGACATAGGTCAGATTTACACTTGAGTCAAATCATGTACATATTGGTTAATTTTATATAAGAATAAAAAAGCTAAACATAGGCCTGGTTTGCACTTTAGTCAAAAAGTTAGACATAGGCTAGGTTTACATTTTAGTAAGAAATGTAGGCAGAGACCCAGTTTACACTTTAGTCGAAAAAGTAGATATTGGACCGGTTTACACTTTAGTAAGAAAGGCAGGCCCAGTTGGGTTTCTAATCGACTGTTATATAGAAATAAAGTGTCACTGCCGACACTGGATTTTGAAAACGGATTGCCAGAGAGCAAACACAGACGATCCCATTATTGAATTAAGTGGATCACGTGACCATGGGGTAAACGCATAAGTAGGAAGTAGCGTGACGAGTAAACGATCACTCTTTCTATTCTATCCTCTATTACTATACTAATCACTCTTTCTATTATATCCTCTGTTACACTACGGATCACTCTTTCTATTCTATCCTCTATTACTATACGGATAACTCTTTCCATTCTATCCTCTATTACTATACTAATCACTCTTTCTATTCTATCCTCTATTACTATACGGATCACTGTTTCTATTCTATCCTCTATTACTATACGGATCACTGTTTCTATTCTATCCTCTATTACTATACGGATCACTGTTTCTATTCTATCCTCTATTACTATACGGATCACTGTTTCTATTCTATCCTCTATTACTATACTAATCACTCTTTCTATTCTATCCTCTATTACTATACGGAACACTCTTTCTATTCTATCCTCTATTACTATACGGAACACTCTTTCTATTCTATCCTCTATTACTATACTAAACACTGTTTCTATTCTATCCTCTATTACTATACTAATCACCATTTCTATTCTATCCTCTATTACTATACGGAACACTCTTTCTATTCTATCCTCTATTACTATACTAATCACTGTTTCTATTCTATCCTCTATTACTATACGGAACACTCTTTCTATTCTATCCTCTATTACTCTACGGATCACTCTTTCTATTCTATCCTCTATTACTAAACTGATCACTGTTTCTATTCTATCCTCTATTACTATACGGAACACTGTTTCTATTCTATCCTCTATTACTATACTAATCACTGTTTCTATTCTATCCTCTATTAGTATACGGATCACTCTTTCTATTCTATCCTCTATTAGTATACGGATCACTCTTTCTATTCTATCCTCTATTAGTATACGGAACACTCTTTCTATTCTATCCTCTATTAGTATACGGATCACTGTTTTATTCCCATCCCTCTATTACTATACGGATCACCATTTCTATTCTATCCTCTATTAGTATACGGATCACTCTTTCTATTCTATCCTCTATTAGTATACGGATCACTCTTTCTATTCTATCCTCTATTAGTGTACGGATCACTCTTTCTATTCTATCTTCTATTACTATACTAATCACTCTTTCTATTCTATCCTCTATTACTAAACGGATCACTGTTTCTATTCTATCCTCTATTACTATACGGAACACTCTTTCTATTCTATCCTCTATTACTATACTAATCACTGTTTCTATTCTATCCTCTATTATTATACGGATCACTCTTTCTATTCTATCCTCTATTAGTATACGGATCACTCTTTCTATTCTATCCTCTATTAGTATACGGATCACTGTTTCTATTCTATCCTCTATTACTATACGGATCACCATTTCTATTCTATCCTCTATTAGTATACGGATCACTCTTTCTATTCTATCCTCTATTAGTATACGGATCACTCTTTCTATTCTATCCTCTATTAGTATACGGATCACTCTTTCTATTCTATCCTCTATTAGTATACGGAACACTCTTTCTATTCTATTAGTATACGGAAAACTCATTCTATTCTATCCTCTATTACTATACGGATCACCATTTCTATTCTATCCTCTATTACTATACGGTTCGTGATTCTCTTCTTTTCTCTACGCTATTCTCTATACTGATTACTATACGGATTACTATTCGGATCAGTATTCGGTGGTTACTTTTTGTGCGAATATTATTAAGCAAGTACTATTAGTGCGAGTGATATTAGAAGGCGTTTGACACCAGTATTGTTCAATGGCGTTACTATAGTTGTATAGTTGTATTTTTGCGGTTTTTCGCAAAATGCAATGGCGTAGAAATAAAAATGAGGTATCATTAAAGCTCGTCATGATGTAAGTAACCTACATATCAAGTTTGAACGAAATCGGAGAAAAAAAGTTTAATTTATCGATTTTTGGTCGGCTTTATCGATTACTGATTTAAAAAAAATCAATAATCGAAAGTGACAACGTTAGAAAAGTAGCAGCGAGTGTTCGTTGACTTTACAATTACGGCATTGTGAGTATAGACCAGGAAGGTGATCCGTTATGGAGAAGCACTTACGTAGTTGGTGTTTCTAAGTCCCCGACGATAGTGGAAAATACTGGAAGAGTTCCATATTCATATATTCTAGACAAGAGTGACTGAAAAATATATCTATACATAGATATTTTGAAATGTAACAGTTCAACGCGTTTTTCTCTACGATTCATATGTAGATTGCGAATTTAGAATTTTTGAACAGGCAAATGAAATTCATTTTCGTTTTATTTCCAGAAAAGGAAAACATTTCTATACAAACAACAACAACAACAACAACAAAAAGAGAAAAGATATATGTGCCGTTTATGGAAATGGTTCCATAGCTGAATGTACCGTTCATAAAGTGGTTCAGTAGATTCATGGAAATTTTGGTCTGGGAGTTGATGACTAAATCGAAATACTGATCTCGATCACATGAGTGTTGTAAGGCATTTGAAAACCCTGGGATACATGAATCTCTCCGTTGCTTTTGTGCGTCATGATTTAATGAAACAAAAAAATAATGGATCGAGTTTCCAGCTGCTATATCCTGCTAAAAACGAAAAGAAAAAGAAAACAAAAAACGACCCATTTTAGAAAAGAACGCTTACAATGAAAAATGATTGTTTGCAACAATGTGCAGTGAAAAACGAAATCTTCTTCTTCTTCTTCTTCTTCTTCTTCTTCTTCTTCTTTCTATGTGCTGTATCTCTTCAGGATGTAGGCGATCATGGCTCTCCACTTCCTCCTATCTCTTGTAGTTTTGTCCTTTTGCTATCTCTCCTAGACTCTATTCTGCCATCCACTTGTTTAACCCCGCTAAGTATATCACGCGTTGCCTTCCCTTGTCCCTCCTTCTCTTTATATGCCCTGTGAGTATGAGATTTTCCAAGCCTTCCTTTCTCATTACGTGTCCCAAAAAGTTCAGCTACTGATGTTAAGTTTAAGTTTCCTCTTTGCATTCTCTCCAAAACTTCATCGTTGCTCACATGTTCGGTCCATTATATCCTTAGCACCCTTCTGTAGAACCATGCCTCTGTGGCCTCGTGTCTCTTCTTCATCTTTGTAGAAACCATTATGAAACCTAACGGCGTGAAGGGGGTTAATTCTATGGGAATTAACTCCACGCCCGGTAAAGACAGACATGTGCAACAGGCGTCACTTGACCGTCATCCAGCGCAAACGGCGTAAAGGGGATAACATTTCTGGGAACATATCCCACGCCCGGACAAGTGCGACATGGACGACGGGTATCACCGGACCGTTATCCATTGACTGCTCGTATCAAACAAAAATAACTTTTGGGACATGGAACGTTCGGACGTTGAACAACTGTGGCCAGTTAGAAAATGTAAAACAGAAAATGAGTATGCTAAAAATCAACATCTTAGGTGTCTGTGAAACTAGATGGCCAAACAGTGACAATCACAGGATTATATATGCAGGCGGAGAGAAAAACGATAAAGGAGTAGGATTGATACTAGATCAAGAATTCAAGAAAGGCGTTCTGGGATACTACCAAATATCCGAGAGAATTCTGGTATTCAAACTGAAAAGAAAGCCTATTATAATAGTATATGCACCGACAGCACAAAGTAAGGAAGAAGAAATCGAATCATCCTACGCCAAAGTTCACTGCAAATCACAAGAAATCATAATTATCATGGGAGACCTGAAGATAACCTGAAAGTAAGCAGGGAGAGGGTAAGTGATATAGCTGGAAAATTCGGACTAGGAAACCGCAACGAGCGTGAGAAAAATGGATCCAATGACCAGGTAATAGCCAACACATGGTTCTAAGATCATCCGAGACGTTTATGGACATGGATAATCCCAGGAGGAGAAACTAAAAAACAAATTGACTACATAACTATCAACAAAAGATACAGGAATACAGTGGTTCACTGCAAAATCTCACAAGTGTCGACCGCGGAAGCGACTATCACCCTGTTATATGTAAACTAAGAGTGAAACTACAGAAACTGAAGAAGCCTAACGCAGCACCGAAACTGCAAAACAACAAACACCTGAGTGACCTGTAACCGAAGGAAAAATATATGGAGTTCTAAGAGTAGATTCGAGGGACAAAATGGAAATGGAAACTCGAAATAAAATAAAGAGAAGCTTTAGTGACATTAGCAAACAATATCATGCCAAAGAAGAATAGATAAAGAAGAAAAAAACGAATGGATCACTGATGAGATTCTCGACATGATGCAAAGGAGACAAAACAAGTACAAAAGTCCATATAAACATATGTCCGCAAAAACAAGAAAGGAGTAGGATTGATACTAGATCAAGAATTCAAGAAATGCGTTCTGGGATACTACCAAATATCCGGAAGAATTCTGGTAATCATGCTGAAAGGAAAGCCTTTCAATGTAGCCAATCATAATAGTGTATGCCCCGGCAGCACAAAGTAAGAAAGAAGAAATCGAATCTTTCTACTCCATGCTAGACAACGCCAAGGCTCATTGCAAAACGAAATCAGCCACCGTTAATCACGCCAAAGCTGATCTGCTTCCGAAGAAGGTGACAATGTGTGTCTGGCAGGATTGGAATAACATTATGTATAATGAGTTATTTTCGCAAAATTAGATGTTAAATTCAGGCATCTACTGTTCCCAATTTGTGTGTCCGTTAATTAATATACATGGCTACGTATGTTTAATTACTAATCCGACAGAGGCATGAAAATGTACCGATTAACCTTAATTTACAAACGCATATCGTTATACAAGATTCGAAGGTATTTTACCCTTCAGGACGTGAGTTTGATTTCCGCTGACGGGTGTCGGTCAAAAGTTGAACAATTGAGATTCCACAGAAGGTAAATATAATCGAAAAAAAGTATCCGGAATTGGCCATTAGGAAGGGTCTCCCATCATAACAACGCCAGACTTCGCATCTCTTGACAGACTGGACAGAAATTGGTAGAGCTTGGCTGGGATAATCTACTGTACACGGCGTACTCATTTGACACCACAATTTCGGACTATCACTTATTTACATCCCTACAAATTTCTCTTAATTCACTTCAATGAAAGCCTCATCAGAAAGAGAAAGGATGGAATGGTGAAGACGCCTCAGAGATGGCGAAAGTCAGTGCGACAAAATTTCACATATTTGGACGAAGAAATCCATGTGAAAATATCCAAATATTGGCTTTGAAATTTACATAAGCACACTACGAACTTTTGTTTGAACAAGTATGTAAGTAAATTGGACACCGCCTAATAATTAATCTATCGCCCCATCTGACTCTGTTCTTTACTTATCTAAGTCTTTTCTTATCTATCAATCTATCTATCTCAGTCATTTCATATCTATCTATCTATCTATCTATCTATCTATCTATCTATCTATCTATCTATCTATCTATCTAGATATCTATCTATCTATCTATCTCACCCTATTCATATCTATCTATTTATCTATCTATCTATCTCAGTCTATTCATATCTATCTATCTATCTATCTATCTATCTATCTATCTATCTGGCATCTCCGCTTCAATCAGTTTTCCATCGTCATAACGTAGTTTCCCTGTGCCTGTTCTATCGATGTTTTCATGCTAATTGTTCTGACGAGTTTTCATCTTTGATACATCTACTTTACGAATTTGAGCACAGTACTAAATTGGTAACTAGGTCTCATCATTCTACAGTTGGAAATGCTAGATGTAACCATAAATTCTATGCTAACCGTTTCTTCTTTTGCACTTTTCGCTCGTGGAACTCTCTTCAGCTTTCTTGCTTCCTATTTAAATTTGGTCTTCAAAAATTTAAATGCAACGACAGTCGTTTTCATCTGTCCCCTTAATTCATGTTCTTTCATTGATCTCTCGTTTTAATAATTTTTTCTCGCATCTTTTCACACTCAGTAACCCCCTTGTGTCTTAGAGGCTTTATCGCTTTTCTTGGGGTGAAATTATGAAAAACATCTATCTCTGCTTTTATATATCAAGTATGTTTTTGTGCGAGTATTTGTGAATTTAGAAAACTTAGTTCCTCTTTGAAAACATAGAACAATCTTTGACGTACACGCCGAGTAGTCTTCGTAAGTTTTCTGTACAAAGCATGAAGCCAAATAATTATTCTTCTGCAGACTTCGACAGAAAAGCTATACAAAAAAAAAAAAGAAAAGACAGTAAAACTAACAAAACAAGAACAGTACACTCGGTAATAGACCAATCGGATCAGGATTTACAGTCACGTGTTCAATTCTTTAAGATCCTCCTACTTATCAGTTGAAAAGTGACGATAGTCAGAATTCTTGGACTAAGTATATTAATTCACGTACTAAGAGCATCTAGAGCAGTGGTTGCCAAACGCTGCGTCGGAAGAGGATAGCAGGCTCGGCAGAAAGAGGATACCAGGCTCAGCGGAAAGAGGATAGCAGTTGAGGCGGAAAGAGGATAGCAGGTGAGGTGGAAAGAGGATAGCAGGCGAGGCGGAAAGAGGACAGCAGACGAGGTGGAAAGAGGATACTAGACTCGGCGAAAAGAGGATTGCAGGTGAGGCGGAAAGAGGATAGCAGGTGAGGCGGAAAGAGGATAGCAGGCGAGGCGGAAAGAGGATACCAGGGCTCGGCGGAAAGAGGATAACAGGCTCGGCGGAAAGAGGATAGCAGGTGAGGCGGAAAGAGGATAGCAGGCGAGGCGGAAAAGAGGATACCAGGCTCGGCGGAAAGAGGATAACAGGCTCGGCGGAAAGAGGATAGCAGGTGAGGCGGAAAGAGGATAGCAGGCGAGGCGGAAAGAGGATACCAGGCTCGGCGGAAAGAGGATACCAGGCTCGGCGGAAAGAGGATAGCAGGTGAGGCGG
The DNA here is from genome assembly GCA_903632075.3 of Acanthosepion pharaonis. NCBI lineage: Eukaryota > Metazoa > Mollusca > Cephalopoda > Sepiida > Sepiidae > Acanthosepion > Acanthosepion pharaonis. The sequence continues at coordinate 2,850,525 of CAHIKZ030004635.1, read as the reverse complement.
AAAGAGGATAGCAGGCGAGGCGGAAAGAGGATAACAGGCTCGGCGGAAAGAGGATAGCAGGTGAGGCGGAAAGAAGATAGCAGGCGAGGCGGCAAGAGGATACCAGGCTCGGCGGAAAGAGGATAACAGGCTCGGCGGAAAGAGGATAGCAGGTGAGGCGGAAAAGAGGATAGCAGGTGAGGCGGAAAGAGGATAGCAGGTGAGGCGGAAAGAGGATACCAGGCTCGGCGGAAAAGAGGATAGCAGGTGAGGCGGAAAGAGGATAGCAGGTGGAAAGAGGATAACAGGCTCGGCGGAAAGAGGATAGCAGGTGAGGCGGAAAGAGGATAGCAGGCGAGGCGGAAAGAGGATACCAGGCTCGGCGGAAAGAGGATAGCAGGTGAGGCGGAAAGAGGATAACAGGCTCGGCGGAAAGAGGATAACAGGCTCGGCGGAAAGAGGATAGCAGGTGAGGCGGAAAGAAGATGCAGGCGAGGCGGGGGAGGATACCAGGCTCGGCGGAAAGAGGATAACAGGCTCGGCGGAAAGAGGATAGCAGGTGAGGCGGAAAGAGGATAGCAGGTGAGGGAAAGAGGATAGCAGGTGAGGCGGAAAGAGGATACCAGGCTCGGCGGAAAGAGGATAGCAGGTGAGGCGGAAAGAGGATAGCAGGTGAGGCGGAAAGAGGATAACAGGCTCGGCGGAAAGAGGATAGCAGGTGAGGCGGAAAGAGGATAGCAGGCGAGGCGGAAAGAGGATACCAGGCTCGGCGGAAAGAGGATAACAGGCTCGGCGGAAAGAGGATAGCAGGTGAGGCGGAAAGAAGATAGCAGGTGAGGCGGAAAGAGGATAGCAGGCGAGGCGGAAAGAGGATACCAGGCTCGGCGGAAAGAGGATAACAGGCTCGGCGGAAAGAGGATAGCAGGTGAGGCGGAAAGAGGATAGCAGGTGAGGCGGAAAGAGGATAGCAGGCGAGGCGGAAAGAGGATACCAGGCTCGGCGGAAAGAGGATAGCAGGTGAGGCGGAAAGAGGATAGCAGGTGAGGCGGAAAGAGGATAGCAGGTGAGGCGAAGGGATAGCAGGCGAGGCGGAAAGAGGATACCAGGCTCGGCGGAAAGAGGATAGCAGGTGAGGCGGAAAGAGGATAGCAGGTGAGGCGGAAAGAGGATAGCAGGTGAGGTGGAAAGAGGATAGCAGGCGAGGCGGAAAGAGGACAGCAGACGAGGTGGAAAGAGGATACTAGACTCGGCGAAAAGAGGATTGCAGGTGAGGCGGAAAGAGGATAGCAGGTGAGGCGGAAAGAGGATAGCAGGCGAGGCGGGAAAGAGGATACCAGGCTCGGCGGGAAAGAGGATAGCAGGTGAGGCGGAAAGAGGATAGCAGGTGAGGCGGAAAGAGGATAGCAGGTGAGGCGGAAAGAGGATAGCAGGCGAGGCGGAAAGAGGATACCAGGCTCGGCGGAAAGAGGATAGCAGGTGAGGCGGAAAGAGGATAGCAGGTGAGGTGGAAAGAGGATAGCAGGTGAGGCGGAAAGAGGATAGCAGGTGAGGCGGAAAGAGGATAGCAGGTGAGGCGGAAAGAGGATAGCAGGTGAGGCGGAAAGAGGATAGCAGGTGAGGCGGAAAGAGGATGCAGGTGAGGTGGGAAGAGGATAGCAGGCGAGGCGGAAAGAGGACAGCAGACGAGGTGGAAAGAGGATACTAGACTCGGCGAAAAGAGGATTGCAGGTGAGGCGGAAAGAGGATAGCAGGTGAGGCGGAAAGAGGATAGCAGGCGAGGCGGAAAGAGGATACCAGGCTCGGCGGAAAGAGGATAGCAGGTGAGGCGGAAAGAGGATAGCAGGTGAGGCGGAAAGAGGATAGCAGGTGAGGCGGAAAGAGGATAGCAGGCGAGGCGGAAAGAGGATACCAGGCTCGGCGGAAAGAGGATAGCAGGTGAGGCGGAAAGAGGATAGCAGGTGAGGTGGAAAGAGGATAGCAGGCGAGGCGGAAAGAGGACAGCAGACGAGGTGGAAAGAGGATACTAGACTCAAGGAAAAGAGGATTGCAGGTGAGGCGGAAAAGAGGATAGCAGGTGAGGCGGAAAGAGGATAGCAGGCGAGGCGGAAAGAGGATACCAGGCTCGGCGGAAAGAGGATAACAGGCTCGGCGGAAAGAGGATAGCAGGTGAGGCGGAAAGAGGATAAAGCAGGCGAGGCGGAAAGAGGATACCAGGCTCGGCGGAAAGAGGATAGCAGGTGAGGCGGAAAGAGGATAGCAGGTGAGGCGGAAAGAGGATAGCAGGTGAGGTGGAAAGAGGATAGCAGGCGAGGCGGAAAGAGGACAGCAGACGAGGTGGAAGAGGATACTAGACTCGGCGAAAAGAGGATTGCAGGTGAGGCGGAAAGAGGATAGCAGGTGAGGCGGAAAGAGGATAGCAGGCGAGGCGGAAAGAGGATACCAGGCTCGGCGGAAAGAGGATAGCAGGTGAGGCGGAAAGAGGATAGCAGGTGAGGCGGAAAGAGGATAGCAGGTGAGGCGGAAAGAGGGATAGCAGGCGAGGCGGAAAGAGGATACCAGGCTCGGCGGAAAGAGGATAGCAGGTGAGGCGGAAAGAGGATAGCAGGTGAGGTGGAAAGAGGATAGCAGGCGAGGCGGAAAGAGGACAGCAGACGAGGTGGAAAGTGGATACTAGACTCGGCGAAAAGAGGATTGCAGGTGAGGCGGAAAGAGGATAGCAGGTGAGGCGGAAAGAGGATAGCAGGCGAGGCGGAAAGAGGATACCAGGCTCGGCGGAAAGAGGATAACAGGCTCGGCGGAAAGAGGATAGCAGGTGAGGCGGAAAGAGGATAGCAGGCGAGGCGGAAAGAGGATACCAGGCTCGGCGGAAAGAGGATAACAGGCTCGGCGGAAAGAGGATAGCAGGTGAGGCGGAAAGAGGATAGCAGGCGAGGCGGAAAGAGGATACCAGGCTCGGCGGAAAGAGGATAAAGGGATCGGTGGAAAGAGGATAGCAGGCGAGGCGGAAAAGAGGATAGCAGGCGAGGCGGAAAGAGGATAACAGGCTCGGCGGAAAGAGGATAGCAGGTGAGGCGGAAAGAGGATAGCAGGCGAGGCGGAAAGAGGATACCAGGCTCGGCGGAAAGAGGATAACAGGCTCGGCGGAAAGAGGATAGCAGGTGAGGCGGAAAGAGGATAGCAGGCGAGGCGGAAAGAGGATACCAGGCTCGGCGGAAAGAGGATAACAGGCTCGGCGGAAAGAGGATAGCAGGTGAGGCGGAAAGAGGATAGCAGGCGAGGCGGAAAGAGGATACCAGGCTCGGCGGAAAGAGGATAACAGGCTCGGCGGAAAGAGGATAGCAGGTGAGGCGGAAAGAGGATAGCAGGCGAGGCGGAAAGAGGATACCAGGCTCGGCGGAAAGAGGATAACAGGCTCGGCGGAAAGAGGATAGCAGGTGAGGCGGAAAGAAGATAGCAGGCGAGGCGGCAAGAGGATACCAGAATCGCCGGAAAGAGGATAGCAGGTGAGGCGGAAAGAGGATACCAGGCTCGGCGGAAAGAGGATAACAGGCTCGGCGGAAAGAGGATAGCAGGCTAGGCGGAAAGAGGATAGCAGGCGAGGCGGCAAGAGGATACCAGAATCGCCGGAAAGAGGATAGCAGGTGAGGCGGAAAGAGGATACCAGACTCGGCGGAAAGAGGATAGCAGGTGAGGCGGAAAGAGGATACCAGACTCGGCGGAAAGAGGATAGCAGACTCGGCGGAAAGAGGATAGCAGGTAAGGCGGAAAGAAGATAGCAGGTGAGGCGGAAAGAGGATACCAGACTCGGCGGAAAGAGGATAGCAGGAGAGTTGGAAAATATTGAAAGAAGAGTCAAAGATTTAGAAACAGTTCCAAAAATTCATATGCCAAAAATAAATATAATTAAATATGATTTCATAATTCAAAACATTATTATAATTTACTTGTAATTGCATGCATGAGTCCCAGTATAAATAGTTATAAACAATTGTTGACCGATTGCATTATATCAAGTATTAAGAATATAGGAACGAGGGTCTGCAAATTGGAGGAGAGAGTTATCAATGATAATGTTCTGACTTTGAATCCGTTGTTATCTACCTTTAGCCATCACTCTGGATCTCCTTTGTCGTAGGGCTGTTTGCGCCTTATCACCCTGAACCTGTGTTTTCGTTTCCTTGTCAAAAGCAAGCTCATACCTTTCAGCAAATTTGTGTACATTAATCATATACGTTAATTGTGTTATATATTATATTTAACATATTATTATTCGTCGTTATTTTTCATTTTTAAATCTACTTTTTATCACGTAAAATTTGGCAAGTAGCGAGCAAATTTTAATTTCGAAAATGCAGCCCAGAGAAAAAAAAACTTTGGCTACCACTGGTCTAGATTAACCGATTTAAATATAAAGGAAACTTATTTATTGCAATTCTATCGTTGATCTTTGTCTGAAATACAGACTGCAGGATGAGTAGGAGGGGAATAGGAAGAGAGACATATAATCGATTGAGTAGGAGGAGGGTGGTTTAAATGTATTTGAGCGACTTTCCTCCTACACTATCGATTCTATCCCGATTGGATAAATGAAAGGCAAGGAAGAAAACAGTTCTTGTAAGTCACTCTTGTTTGTGCATAATATTTCCAACTTCTGAATTCAAATCAGTCTGCCTGCGTCCCTGTCCAGCCTTCCTTCCTAATTGCTTACAATTTGGTGTCGCCCGAAGCTGTTTGTGGCCAATGACGTATCTAGGATATAGCAAGAAGGGCACGGAACATGGGCGCCATTTTGGACTGGAATGGACGTCACAACGCCACTGAACAAATAATTCGTAGTGTAATCGGCGAATGTTGCTAGTGACGATTTTTTAACCTTGATATTTAGCAATTTTGGTTGGCAAATTTCCAACAATGAAAGCAAAGAAGACGAAATTTTAGCCATAACCGACACTTTCCTTCATTCATTGTTTCCACTTGTCTTTTTACAGTACTAGTGTAATAATTTATTATGTTTCTGTTTCGTTATTACGTTAAATGAAAGATGAATAACGAAATAATTATATTTCATCTTTCATTTTATTATGTTTCTGTTTCGTTATTACGTTATTATAATTTCTCAATGAAAAAATTAAACGGTTATTAAAGATAATATATAATTATAGTGTATTTTATTGATAGTAAAACGCTAATATTATAGCGTCAAAATGTATTAAAAATTCTTTTCTTGTTGTACCCTCATATTTTATTTTATTATTTTGTTTTCTCAATTTAAAATGTAAAGGGCAATTGAAGCATGTGTCTATATTGTTGAGATGAGGTAATGTAACTATTTACATTGTTTGGACTGTTGTCCTCATCTTTACTGTCACATTTACGACGTTTCGGTCATTGTACGCTCTGCAGGATAAAAGCGTTGGCTGATTGATCTAACAAGTGAGTTGATCCAAAGAGTTGTGAGTTCAACCCCTGGCTCCAGCGGAGAGAACAAAAACTTGGAGAGTTATCAAGGTGAATTTGGCTACCTCGATGTTGTGTAATGGTCAGCAAGCTTGACTCGCCAGAACCATTACAGTAGGGAATTCGATCCTCACTGGATGTCCCCTATACTTTTGGCCTTGTGCCACGTCTAAGCTACGCTTAGAAATCACTTTAGGTACCTCAGCGTGGTGTAATGGCTAGCAAGAACGATTACAACTGAATAGTGAATTCGATCCTCACTGTGTGTCCATACTTTCAGCCTTGTGCCACATATAAGCTACGCAAATTAACTAAAATGAGATATCCAAAGGCATGGCACGTGAAACTAGAACAATATATCCCCGTGGGGTAGGAGCCTGACGAAAGACACACCTTGGTCCTGCAGGTTGAGGGTTGTGCAGTAGGCTAACAACCTACTCACTTAAAAACTAGCTTCTTACAGAAACCTCAGTTATATCTTCAAACAACGACATGGCTGACGAAGAGTCCTCCAAAGTGGAGCGTATGACGCGTGCTGGTGAAGATCCCTGGGAAGTCAGCCGGCATGGTCTGAGTTGGAGAGGATCGCCCGGAACCGCGTCCGTTGGAGAGGCGTTGTTGCGGCCCGATATTCTCCAAGGAATTAAGAGGTTTAATGAAATGAATGATCCCTTTAGACTAAATAAAGGGTTCGGTTCGAAATTCTAACAGATATCACCTGAAGAAGGCTGGAGTATACAACGGCCGATACATTGTGAATCAGGCAGTAAAGATGAGGACAACAATCCGAACAATGTAAATACTGACAATTGACGCGTGTTTTCCGAGAGTCTGAGGTTTGATTTGTTTTAAAATATTTTCTTTTTGTAAGAATTGCTTTGACATTTCGTAAAACAATACGCTTATGAAATTGCTTTTAAATAAAATCTAAAAAACAAAATATACTCTATTTAACAACTAAAATTTATTATATAAATTAATAATCTTGACTAATATTTTTTAACTAGCAAATCTAGTTTGCACTTTGGTAGGGTACCAGATATTTAGATCTTCTTCTTTATGTGTCGTAACCCCTCAGGACGTAGGTGATCATGGCCCTCCACAACTTCGTTTCCCTTGTAGCTCTTAATAAATTTTGTCTTTTTGCTATTTCTTCTAACGGTATTTCTCCATCCATGCATCCAAGCCAATCAAATATATTACGCGCCTTTTCCTCTATCCCTATTTCTCTCAATCTGTCATGTGAGTATCAGATTTTCCAAGCCCTCCTTCCTCATTACGTGCCCCAGAAATTTCAACTGCCTCCTTCTGATGTTAAGTATATTTCCTTTTTGTTTCCATTCTTTTCAAAACCTCGTTGTTGCTCACATGTTCGGTTCTTGGTATCCTCAGCATCTTTCTGTAGAACCACATTTCTATTGCTTCAATCACCTCTTCATTTTTGTGGAGATTGTCCAGCATTCCCTGCTATAAAGGAGGACAAATATCACGTAACATTTCAGTACTCTTTTCTTTGTTTCTAACGAATTTTTTTCTCTCTCTTAATACTCTGCTTAGCTTTTAGAATGCACCTTTGTCCTTTGTTAGAACACTTCCCACATATATCAATTTTTGGATTTTTTAAAATTTATTTTGGTATCCCCGATTTGTAATTTGTATTTTAGGCTCCTCCTTTTGCTAGCAAGCATGCATTCTATTTTCTGATAGGCACACGATTTTCTGCTAGGCACATTTGATTTGCCATAGGCGCCACTTTCCGAGATACGTTTCTGTCTGTGGTCGTCGATCGAGTCGAAGCCTGACCATCCTTAAACGTAAATTCAATTCTTGTTATCATTTTGACTCAACGTCTTGTTTGAAATGAGAGTTTCCCTTCGCATTTTCTACTATAGCAGTTCGATAAAAGATTTTATTTTCAATTAATCTTCGTTGGATAAAGACCGAACTGTTTCTGGAACACTACGGAGATGACCATTTTACTACTTTGCAGTAAATCTGCAGACAAAGGCGATAAAAGAGCAAGATTCCATTAATTTCTATTACCACAAAATAAATCTGTTATATATCACGGCTCATCTAGTAAAAACGTTGTATTTTTTAAAACTCTGCAGCTTAAATCGAGGTTGATTGGTGTGGTTTCAAACTTTTTCTAGATATTTCCAAATTTTTTTCTGCTTACAAAAAATATTGTTTGAAATTTAAAAAAAATATTTTTAATTAAATTTACACTAAGAAAATTGAAATTATTTAAAACTATTTCTATTGTTCGGACTGTTGTCCTCATCTTTGTTGTTATATTCACGACGTTCCAGTGATTGGCATTTCAAACGGAACCCTTTATTTCGTCCACGGGGAATATTGTTCTAGTTCCAAGTTCCATGCCTCTTCCTGATATCTCAGTTTCAGTTATTTCCCTTTAACTCAATTCTCCAAGTTGTTGTACACCTCTGCTGTGGACCAGATATTGCACTCAACTATTTGGGTCAAGTCACTAGATTACTTCAACCAAAGTTTTTATCCACAGGGCCATGTGAACAAAACCTTGGGGAGTTGAGTTACTAAAAAGGATGTGATAGTTTTAAAATCAGAGTATCTTGAAATTTAACTACATTTTCTTTTGTGCTTTGCGAAATAAAGCTTTCAACAAAATTCTAATAATCATAGCCCCAAGGATATTGAATGTAAAGATTTGAAATTTGGTGACAGTAGTTAATATTTACTTTAGATTAGAAAAAATACCCTCTCCTCTTACGTTCATACAACAGCATCATTCAGTAATGTGCTACCTTGAATGGATCTTAACCTCTTCAAACCTAGGATTAATCGTTATCTTTTTTCTCCCCCTCCTCCCCCTCCTCCTCCTCCTTTCATCTCCCTATGGTTGGTCGGAACTCCATTGACAATCACTGTTCTTTCCTGTATTACTGTCCTCAGATCTCCAATGTCCAACCCTGATTCCCAAACTATGGTGTCTGGGGAAGTCAATTTTCATGAGAAGACACTTCCAGAAGGATGCCATAGGAGTAAGGATGAATCGATTTCCCTGTCCACTCGGTGGCAGCGGCCGGCAAACTGTAATCGCTTTTGTTTGAGCTTAAGACAGATTTGGTCTCAGTTCTCCGTAATTTGTGTTAAGCGTTGCATGGGATCTCCAACTGATGTTCTAAGTAGATTTGTATATGTTCCATCCAGTCATCTTTCAAAACGAGCAGATAATGTCCAAGTTTCTGATCCATACAGTAAGATTGGTTCAATCAATGTTTGAAAGGTTTGGACTTTTAAGGAGAATGGAAGGTTTGAGCGCCAAATTCTGTGAAGTTTGTTACACTCATCTCATGTAAAAGATCTGCGGATGTTGAAGTCATTTTGGGAATCTATTATGTGAGATCCAAGATATTTGAAGTCCTCAACTCTTTTGATGGATGTATTATTGAGTGACTTCAACTCGAATGGTTCAGGGGTGGTTGTGATATATTTTGTCTTACGTTGCACTAGAGACCTACCTGGTCCCTCTGCTTGCTCAAGTAATTGAAATAAGGATTCTGCATCAATGATATATTGAGAACTTAATCGGCAAAGTCAAGGTCAGTCAGGTATTGTGAAGGGTACCGACTACTTTGGTGAGGTTGCAAAAGGAGTCCCTTTTTCTCCATGTTGTCGAGAGAAATACGCAGAGCATAGTCCAGGACAACTATAAAGAAAAAATGGGGGCAAGTTTTTCTCCTTTCTAGAACTTCTGCTTTAACTTCAAAGGAATCAGTCTCGCCTTCAGGCAATACAATGGTGGCAGTGGTGTTTCTGTAAACACATCTAATTGCCTCAACAATTCTGGATGATATATCATTTTCTGTAAAACTTCATCGTTCTTAACATATTCGGTCCATAATATTCTCAGCATCCTTCTTTACAACCAAATTTCTATCACCTCAAGTCTATTTTCATCTGTGATTGTTCAATATTCACTGCCATTTTAGGAGGACTTATATTGCGTAATAGTTCAGTACTCTTTTCTTTTTTTCTAACGAATATTATGATTATAAATTAGAAAAATTCTAACAAAATACAATAAGCGTAATGTAATTTGTTCTTTGGATTTCACGAACTTCAGCGATACATATTGTTTCTTTCATTATTCCTTTTATAGAAAGTCTTTTACAACACCCTTCTGGCATTTTCGTGTTGCCAACCTTAGCAACCGTCCTGCTCTTGTGCTCTGGGGCCACTATTGAGTAAATAAAAAGAAATTGTTTATTTCTGTTACCGAGGGCGGATTAAAGGGATTATCGGATCTCAAAAGTAGATATTTCTTTCGTTCTAAGATTGCGATCAATTTAATCGGGTTTAAGAAAAAAAAGATATTACTGATTTTTAAGTATATTTTTTATGATATTCTCTCCTAAGCTGTAGCTTGGTATTTAGTTTATTTTACAAGAAAGCGAATGTAAAGCGTTTTCTTTTGTTGTCTCAGTTGAATGCCAATGTCTACATCTATGCGAACGGACTTTCTGTCCACTCAGTGATATTGCCAGTCGGTTTTTTTATCTGTCTCCCGCTTCCTCTTCTGTCTAAGGTGAAACTTTGGCTCGTTTATGCCATTTCAACTTCCTCTCCTTGTCGGGCATGTTTCTTACCTGATGGTGACTGAGAATACCATGGACAGAATAGTTTAGTAATGATGAAGTTCTAGAGACAATGACAGCAAAAAGAACAATTATACTTAACATCAAGAAGAGATAGTTGATATTTCGGAGACATATAATGATTAAGGAGGACTTGGAAAATTTGACATTCATAGGAGTAAGGTAAGAGAAACAGAGGAAGCTACGCACAATTTACCTGGTGAGCTTGAATGAATGGAAGGCGGCACATGGCATATAGAAGAAGAAGAAGAAGAAGAAGAAGAGCAACAACAACAACAACGAGAAGAAGAAGAAAGAAAGAAAGAAAGAAAGAAAGAAAGAAAGAAAGAAAGAGAGAAAATGTGAAACCTGGAACAGGGTTTACTTGATTCCTGGCATATTGAAAAAAATCTTCTGACCATTTTTAGAAAATATAGTTGTAATGTCCCAGCCCACGCGTCTTAAAGTGCCCGGAATTCGATTGGTAATCCTAATGGTTATATTAACCATTTCCTTGTAAGGAAACATTTCGCATTCATTAACCGAGCAGTCAATGGTGATTTCAGCTGAATTTTCTAAAATCTTTCTCTTACAAAAGTTTTTCGGAATAATCGGTTTCTGGGGTACAATGGCTGTCATTGCTCTTTTCAGTATTGACGGGGTTTCCCTTCATAACTTTTTGTTTTAAGTAGTGGCGAATGTCAACATTGTGATCATGTCCTTATTTTCTCTTCGATTAATATGTGATGTGCATTTTAATTGTTGTTGTTGTCGGTGATGTGGTTTCTGTTATTTGGTACAGCTCTTTGTTTATAATTCTGTAGTGCCAGTCTACAAGGTTCGAAGGGATAAAAGTTTTATTCGCTCGAAGCCATCTTAAACCATTGATCTGAAAAAGCGATTCTATACAGCTGAGAGAATCGATATTTCTGAGCGAGTTTGGCGCCAGGCATGAAAGTCTTGATCTGCCTAGAGTTTTAGATTAATGTTTTGGTTTTGTAGGAACAGACGGTGGTGTGTGAAAATATTCACTGTAAAACTATGTTCAATTCTCCTATTAGATAGATAGATAGATAGATAGAGACTGAAGACACTGGGATAGATATTTATTAAACAAATACGTGAAAACATTCATTCACTCTAATGATTACATATAAAATAATACAGCAAATAATAAAAGTATAGATAGAAATTCATTGGAAATGATTTTGCTAAGGAAATGAATTAGAATTATTTATTAAAAAAACAAATCAAAATTTTAATTCGCTCCAATGATTATGTAGAGAGTGATACAGAAAATACTACAGGCATATACAGAAATTCATTGGAAATTATTTTACGATACTGGACTATTCCTTTTGCTGACAACCAGACATTCTGTCATATAATTGACGTTTAGTCCTTACACTATTTACATTATTCGGACTATTATTCTCATCTTTGTCGCTATGTTTATCGAGGACACATGGCACAATGGATAAAGGTGTTACTTAGATCCAGTGACAGGACCCAAAGAGTGTGAGTTCAATACCAGCTTAAGGCAGTGGAGAACTTTCAGAGGGGAATTAACAGAAGATAACTGACATCCATTAAACATGGCACATGGAACTAGAACAGTCTACCCCAGTGAGCGAAATAAAGGGTTCAGTTCGACATTCCAACCACCTGAAGAAGGCCGGAGCGTACAACGTCCGAATCGTTGTGATAAACATGGCGACAAAGATGAGGACACTAGTCTCAATAATGTAAATAGTGTACATAATACCTCATCTCAGAAATATAGACAGTTTTGTCCTTATTTGTTGCTTATGTATTGTACGATCACCGAAGTTGAGCAACGTCAAGTTTGTTCAGTACCTGAGGGACAGCTTGGGGTTGCTAAGTGCTGTAAGCTTGGATGTGTGGGTGGTGTCATGGATAACGGCTCGTAATTGTTAATCGGAGAGCCGAGTTCCAATTCACGTTGGGTTCGTTATATTCACTTACGCGTAAATACCCTTGGGAAAAGTATTAATCCACCTCTTCTCCCTCCAGATATGGGTTAATTAGTAACACTTGTATTACTAAGCTATTATCATTATTCACTAAAAGAAATCTTACAATCTAAAAATATGATCTGGCTTTAAATAACCGGCAAAAGGGTCGATAAACCGTAAAAAATGAATAAATCATTGTTGTAACCTAGGGAAGGTTATCGAATACAATAACCACACGAAGGTTGGTAATGAACGATAATACTTAGTATACGAACAACCCATACAAGATTCGCCAGCGGCGCGTAGAAGAAGTAGTCAACTGCTAGAAGTGAGTCAAGTGAATTCCACAATGAATCTCCAACTGCAGAATATCTACCAACCGCCCCACGTGGTCAGATGTGGCACAAGGCTGAATTTAATGTGGGGTATCCGAGCCCGTAGGCTCCGCCAGAAATTCCCCGTAGATCCCGTATAAAAGGGGATCGGGTAGCTGTTTCTCGAGACAAGACTCTGCCCTTTGACATAACCTCGTCTGGGGATCCTCTCTGTTCAGAGGCAGAGAGTTTTACCAGCACAGCTGGAGACGTATCCCCAACTTCAGGATATCTACCAATCACCCCACATGGTCAGATGTGGCACAAGGCAGAATTTAATGTGGGGTATCCGAACCCGTAGGCTCGGCCAAAAATTCCCCGTAGCTGTTTCCCGAGACGAGACTCTGCCCTTCGACATAGCTTCGTCTGGGGATCCACACTGCCTAGAGGCAGAGAGTTTGACCAGCACAGCTGGATACGAATATCCGACTACAGACAAACATACAGTATTTACTACTGTATTTATGTGAATGGGGACATAGCCATTATCGTCTGTAGGTATGCTACAACAATCATATTCTTTTACTATTTTCGAGCGGAGTCTCTGTAGTTTCCTATCTGTGTCTGCTGTCAAAACTGTGTCATCTGCATATCCTGTGCTATTAAAAGTGTGGTCGACAGTAATGAATCCTGGTAGGACTTCTAATTCTCTCAGGATCAGTTCACTGTTTAGATTGAATAAGTCCGGTGAGAAGAAGCATCCTTGTCATACGAACCTTTCACTTTTTCATGTATTTACTCAATTAAAATTTGCCTATCCGGATGCAGTGATTTGCTTCCAGTATATCCCAGATAAATCAAGCTTACGGCTATATCATGTTGAAACACCGGTTCCCGTACGATCACTGAAGTTAAGCAACGTCGAACATGGTCAGTACCTTGATGGGTAACCGCTTGGGAATAGGAGGTAAGCTTGGATGTAATAGATAATAGCTCTTAATTGGAAATCGGAGAGCCGATTTCTAATTACATGTGAGTTCCTTATATATATTCACTTAAGCTTAAATACCCTTAGGAAAGGCATGAATCCACCTCTTCTCCCTCAGGTATGGGATAAGCAGTAAAGTCTTGCATCAACAAATCATTTTTATTCAGAAAAATATCTCAAAATATTTTTGGTTTTCCTGTTAAAGGCTGATAAGCCGTAAAGGTTGACTCGATTTGGCTGTGTGACGGCATATTAACTACTCATGGGTCATTTCATGCCGAACTTTAATTTTGTTGGAAGCTTGGAAACAATAAAAATATGATATATGTTATTCTGCTTTCACAGTTGAATACATGGTAGATGATTCTCAGCTTTTGTGCATATACATGTTTGTGTGGACATGATTACTAAAGGCGGTGATAAGTCTGTTTTATGTTGTGGTTTTCTTGAAGTTATATTTTGGAATACAGTTTGATTTCTTTCTGAAATTATCGGATATTATATGGATTAATGCCATGAAAGAGTTTTTTATGTTGGCTTTTTAGTATTATTTTAAACTGATTTGGGTCAAGTCGCTCCAAGTTTTTCGTATGTGCGTACTGATAATAATTTTACAGTGAATATGTATTGGTAATTTTTTTTTATATGAGAATTTATTGCTGTTATTTTTAATATTAAAATGTATTTTTATACTTTCATAGCGCTTTGTTTTGTTTGGAGGTTTCACTATTTACCCATAGCTGGGACCCTAACAAATGGACCTGAGAACAATAACAATTAAGGCGTGGTTCCGCACCCCTCAAAATTTTCAATCTCCTGATCAGAAGCCTTGCTGCCAGATGTAGTTTATCGTCATACCAGGACTAAAGCCGTAAGGAACAAATCAATCAACTCGCATACATCACGCTTACCTAACAATCCAGACAGTTATTTGCGTTGGACTTTGTCAAACGCTTTTGCATGAACCTACATTAGCAAAAACTGGAAATTTCTACTGATAGCTGGACTTTTAATATCCTTTAAAATAAACTTTACAAATGTGATTATGTATAAACTAACTGGGATCCGATTTACACACCTACAAGATAAATCCCGACAAAGTAACAAGCTCCAACAAACGAGGTAGTTTCGTTAGAGTGTAATTATTACTGCAGCTGTCAGCAATAGAGTGATATTTACTTCAAGGATATTAATCAGAGAATGTTGTCTCTGACAAGCAAAGGTTATATATCGTTAAAAAGCAGCGAGCGTAACCCGAGACTACTCTGGCATTTTTAAACGAACTAAGTCGTAACTAATCGAACGCGCTTGACATTAAGTGCCAGAAATCGATCGCTTTGGTCTGAAGAATGTTTTTTGGCAACAAAACCTAACTTCTTAAGCACACAATTATAAAAGAAAGGAAAGGTGGGAAACGAAAATATTTGATTTCCTACAAAAACGACAGATGTAGTTTGGCGTGAAAATCTGTGAAAAAAAATCTAAATAAATGAAAGAATAAAAACATAAAATGAATGAGCGAAAGGAAAGTCTTGATGGACACATAAAAGTGTTAGTGGGCTTGTCAATGGCTCTGGACGTATTCAACAGACAGACAAATTGACGAAGAGGTCAAGTGAAAGCTTTGCTGACCTTAACATCTGACGGAAGAAATAACATTGAGTAGGATACAGAGGAAAAAAAAAGAAAAAAAACAAAAGCAACAAGCAAAACTGTTGTGCAGATAGATAGATAGATAGATAGAAAGAGAGAGAGAGTGAGAGAGAGAGAGAGGCAGAGAGAGACAGGGACAGAGAGACAGAGATAGAGAGAGACAGAGAAAGGGAAAGATGAAAACAGAAAAAGGAAGAGGAGTCAGAGAGAGAGAGAGAGAAAGAGAAAGAGAAAGAGGAAGTAAGAGAGAGAGAGAGAGAGAGAAAGTGCGCGATAAAGAAACAGAAAAAGAGGAAGTCAGTGAGAGAGAGAGAGAAAAAGAGAAAAAGAGAGAGAGAGCGGCAGACAGAAAAAAGAAAAAGAGGGAAAAAAGAGGGAGAAATAAAGAGACACAGCGACAAAGAGAGAGAGAGAGAGACTGAGGAAAAAAAGAAAGATGACACGCAGAAAAGAAAGTGAAAGAGCAAGAAAGCCAAAGAGAAAGAAAGAAAAAGAGATAGAGAGACAAAGAAAAGGGGAGAGAAAAAGATGAAGACAGACAGAGAGATAGAGAGAGAGAGAGAGAGAACGTGACAAAGGGAGATAAAAAGGAAGATAGAAGGATAATGTGAAGCAGAAAGAAAAGAGAAAGAGAGATAGAGACAAACAGAGAAAGAGCAGGAAAAAAATGAAAATATTTCCCCAAAAGCAAAATTTCTTTCATGTATCGAATGCCTTCAAGACGTAGGCGTTCATGAGTCTCCATAACTTTCTATCTTTTGTAAGGTCAATGATTGTCCCTTTCTATCCCCACCCCATTCCCTGTTCAGTCATACATTTATACAAACCTGTTATGTCGGTTACTCGATGTTCCCTTCTGTCTTTCTTGCTTTTAATGTAGTAAGCAAAGGAAATCAGTGTGATCATTTACACTTTACAAGCCTTTGAAATGCACTTAACATTCAGATAAATTATACATACATATTTATTTGCATTCCGATATATTAAGATTGATAGATATGGACATACTAAGAAGTGTATATATATATATATATATATATATATATATATATATATATAGATAGATAGATAGATAGATAGATAGTAGAGGAGAGAATATGTCTAGCAGGTAAATTTGCTAGGTTTTTCTTTGAATAGGTACTGGAAACAATGAATTATAGTGGGCTTTCTTCAAATGCGCCACTTAGACAGCACCTCCCCATTGCACTATTTTTACCATTTTATAAAGTTCGAATTTATTTGTAATTAGCCCATGTTTTGCCAACCATTCCAATAAACAGTCTAATGAATAAATAGTGTTTAATATTTTTATTTTCTCAAGAACGAAGAAATGTTTAAATTCACTCTCACGTCTTTAGATTTGATCAAAATTCTAATAATTGCTTTTAAAAACAAATATTGCCGACAAGTGAAGGTATTTTTAATAGCGGTGTCAAAGAAAAATCCGCCGTTTTGACATTTCCTTTTTTTCGAAGGTCCAAGATTTACAAAATGATATTGTAACATATTTTTTAATATGCGGATTAATAAAATAGCTACTCCAAATATAAAGATATACAATAAATTATTTATCAAAAAATTTGCATGTATAACACTCACTTGGACATATGGATTATGCGCATAGATAGAGTGATGGTTAGTAAGATCGTTTTGTGGATTCATTTCCGAATCTTGCAAGATCAATTTTCACAAGCGACACATTATTAGTTTAATTTTTTTTTAACTAATGTTCATCCAATACAAGGCACAAGAGCCACGAGAGGTAGAGAATTGTTGTAGAAGGTTGGTGTATGAGTGATAAGAGTAAGAGGTGCGTTTTATGAGGACATGTAGGAAAGATAGCACGATTAGATTTAGACTTGAAGTAGTTAAAATTGTAGTGGTCGGAAAGCATCCTTCCATTCTTTCAAATAGAAATTTCATTGATTGGAATCTCAACTTTTTGATCGCTTTCACAAAATCTGACATATTTTGACACATTTGTAAACAAAAGTTAATTCTCGGTTTTAAAGATCTTCCAAAAATATGCTGAAACTTTATTTGAGAAATATTAGCTAATTTAGAGTATAATTAATCTGATTTGAAAAAAAATATTATTAAGTTTAAAATAACAGAAATTTATTTTTATAACAAACGATAGCGGTGATTACGCGTTTATCATCATCGCTTGTCACTCGCAGACAATTTGACAAGCGGTGATAAACTCTTAACATCTTTGCTGTTGTTTTACGGTGACTTTATCTGTCAAAACATAAATTAAGAAAATGATGGACGGGCGCCTTTTTTATATACTTTTTAAGTATTCAATTTTCTTAAAAATGTTAAAAAACATTCTCCGTAATTTAATTTTAGAAATGTTGAATTTAAATTTAAAATTAATATGGTAATCGCTCTTATTTTCTGATTATGTCGTGTATAGCCGACCATACTTTCAAATAGGGACAAGTTACGTAATATTTTTATATATAAAAAATTATAAATTAAAAAAATATATATTGTGTGTAAACGACTTTTATTGAGTTTTTCAATTTCTGATTCGTAAATATAGTTTTCACTTCACAATATCACGTAACTGGATTGAAGTAATGCAGAATTTTAATATTATAAACTATTATAATTAAAATTAAGATAAAAATGAAAACAATTCTTGTAAAAATTTATTATTCATCTAAAAATTTTTTCTTAAGACAGTAGTGTCCTTAATAATTCGTATTTAGAAAAGCAATTAAAAGCTTTTCTAATTAAATAATGGCATAGTTTTATTGTATTTTTTATATTATGATTCGGGGCAGGTTTTCGCGGAATGATTAGTAGTTTGAAAAAAAATTGATGATTTACTTTCTCCAAGGAGTCTTGCTTTTAATGTGAAGGTACCTAATTAAGAGGATGTTCAAATAAAATTTTCAAAAAACGAAAATGTAAGGCAATTTAAGATATAAAATATTTGGAACACTGACTCTTATGCTACCATGGTTTCTGCCAGAATAGTTTTATCAGGCAGTATATATAGATAACTAATATGGCAATGAATGCTGGACTATTTCCTTACAGAAGAAGATATTTAAAGCGAAAGAGATGTGGTTTGCCCGACCAATGTTATATGTGTCATCGACAGAACATGTGAACAAAGAAGAAATTATAAAACCTATAAGGAAAGTGATAATTACAGTCAGAAAGAATCAGAGGAAAGAAGGTCTGGAAAATCTAACACTCACAGGACATACTGAAGGCAAGAGAATCAAGGGGAAATAACATGCAACTGAATTACCGAGTTTGTGTGAATGGACGGCAAACAAGGAAAAAGACGTATGATAAAGGACAAAAGTTACTTTGGAGACAAAAAAAACGTTGTGGAGACTCATGAAGGGGCGCGGTGGATAAAAGAAAATTAGAAGTTTTTGGTGGAATCAATTTGGTAACTTTTTATGAAGGAGTTAATGCCCCATTGCAGTAGAGTTACATGTTTTCAAATGATATGCTTTTACCTTACAGACTGGAGAGTATCTGCTTTGAATATTTTTGTGGTTTATTTAAAGTGATATTAATGGCATCTGACGACTTAATAACGAGTTTGAATCCAGACATAAAACTGAGATTTGGCTTCTTTTCCCGCCACTAGACATTTCCATATCGCAATTATAAATAAAGTATTTCAAGCAACCACATCTTCGCTTTTCAGGCTTATAATTCGCCATATTGTTTTTTAGGTAGCAAGTCATCTAAAAGAACGGGTAAACAAATCATTTGACCTCATTTTGAAACTTTAACCAAAGTTCAATCATTAGACTTTTGTAATGCCAATCATTTTTCCCAATAATTCGTATTGATCAATTTTCATTTTATTCCTTTTTATTTTTATGAAATTTATTTTTTTCTGTTTTATTTATTCTTTTAAGATGCAAGACATATGTTTTTGGTCGGTGAATGTTTTATTCGTTTCATGAATAATTATCGATTTTGGACAGCCGTGAGTACCAGAAATAGCCACTTTAGGAGTATTTTATCAATTATTCACCAGAGGAATTGTGATGTCGTTGGGTATTGTTTAGCTATATAGAAAAGAAAGACAGGAGAAAGAAAAGACCAGTTACCTATTTAAATACTCATTTATCTTTTTTTTTTCGGAAATAACTTAGAAAAAATGCAAACAGCATCTTAAGGAATTTACACACGGATAAGAACACGTCAAATCTAAGAACGTTTGCTAAAGGCATAAAACACACCGTCCTGGGTATGATGATAAACTACAACCGACAGTAAGGTCTTTGATCAGGAGGTTTTGAGGAGCACGGAACCACCTTTTAATTGGTGATGTTCCCAGGTCCACCCTGACCCGGGGTGGTAGCCCCTGTCATGGTCCCAGCTATTGGTAAATAGTTAGACCCCCGCAAAAAAGGGGCAAAAACACTATGAAAATATAAAAATAGGTTTTAATACCAGCAATACTTAGTTGAAAAAATATTACCAGCAATACAGTTTTTGAAAAAAAAATATTACCAGGAATAAACAAATCTTGTCGGCATTAAATAACCCATTGAGGTTGATATACCGTAAAACAAAACAAAACGAACAAAACCTAAAACACATTTCTCATTCGTATTCCTTACTACATTGATGCGAATAGCAATAAACTTATTGTAAGGCAATAAAGCCACTAACTTGCAATGGGTTAATGAGCGTGAAGGAAACTTAGAAAACTTTACTGAGGAGAAAATGCAATAAAACGAACAGGACTCAAGGTGACAGAAGATGACAACTGACATTGCATTTATATATTTTAAGATCATAGTTGACAGGAAGACTAGAAGAAAGTTCCACAAGTGAGAAGTGCGAGAGAAGAAAATATTAGAAGAGAATTATACGACTATACTTAGAAATTATATCAGTGAAATGATGAGACCTAACTGCCAATCTAGTACTGCACTTAAATTCATAAAGTCGAGGTAGCAAAGAGAAAATTTCACCAAATATGACCTTGCTTGGCTTGTAGGCTATCATTAGTCGAGTGAATACAAAACTGAGCAAATATGGATTTCGAGAAAAAATTGAACGACGAGATATGCTTTAAGGCAAATAGAAAATTGCTTGGTTGTGAGGCTCTGGCTGGTTAGTTGGTTGTATTTGCTTAGCGGTATATCAACATCTCTATGGGTTATTTAATGCTGAAATCTAGATATTTTGAACACAATTGTATGCCTTCAACTATAGATAAAATGGATTTATGGTCATTTTGCGATAAAATGTATTGTTAGTAATTCTCCTATAAAATTGTATTGTTGGTCATTTTATGATCAGTCGGCGTTGTTGGTAATTTTTCTATCAATAGAAAAAAAAACGTATTGCTGGTATATATTTTTACTATAAAATGTATTCTTATACTTATATAGTATTTTTTTGTTTGAGGGTTCACTGTTTTCCCACAGCATGGACCCTAACAGATCGTACCCCCAATCTTCTCCTGGGAAGAACATCAATTAAGAGGTGGTTTCAGGTTCTACAAAAACTCCAATCTTCTGATCAGAGCCCTTGCTCTCGGATGTAATTTATCGTCATACCGAGGACTAGCTGTGGATGTATGGCTGCTGTTTTAGTGAATCTTTAACGTATTATACACGTGATGTATATATCACCTATATAATATGTTAAAGATTCCCTATCTCTGGCGTACGCCTATAGCTGACTGATGACAAATCGGTCGAGTTTCGATCTCGGCTTGAAGTAATCGGATGTCTAGCCACACTGATGAGCTGTGATACGGCTATATATATATATATATATATATATATATATATATATATATATATATATATATATATATATACTGAAACATGTTTTATTGGAAAATTTAGATAAATTTTGTCTATTTATTTTCAATTGTATGCTTTTCATTTTCAGAACACACACACACATACACACATATATATTGAAATATGTTTCACTGAATAATTTAGACAGGTTTTGTCTACTTATTTTCAGTTGCAGCCTTTCAATATTCACGGACAAGCTTTTGGTGTCATTATTAGTGAAAGAGAAAATCGCCGTGTGTTGATACATATTATTTTATTCCGAGTACTTTCGACATAGCACAATGCCATCATCAGGGTGTTGTCTATTATATATATATATATATATATATATATATATATATATATATATATATATATATGAAATAGAAAAATGGTTTCTTGGACTGAAGAAGTTTTTTTCTTGAAATGAATCGAGTCACTATGGAAATTGATTTCGACACACTGAATCGACCATCCGTGCCGATAATGCTACGCTACCTGTATACTTCTCTCTCTCTCACCCCCCATATATATATATATATATATATATATATATATATATATATATATATATATTAGTTTGATGAAAGACAATGAAAGTTAGTGAATATTTTTCGTTTAGTTTTAGTTAATTTCGGACTGTTTTTATAGTTTTTAGTGAAAGTTTAATATAAGTTGTACAATATTGAGTAATTTCGCCTTTCATATGGCATTATTGATATCTATCTATCTATCTATCTATCTATCTATCTATCTCTTTTGGATGTCTTTTCGCACCTGAATTTTCTGAATCTTTGGACACCAAACACGTAAGAGAAGAGAAGCAATCACGAAAAGTTTGATAAGAAACTGCATAAACTGTATACGTCAAATTTACGACGTTGAACATCAGTAGAAAGCGTCGACTTCCTCGTATCAACATGCATGCACCCAGGCACCGTGTACACCTAAGTTGGTGAAAGTTGCATCATTTAATACGCTTTGATTCTCTACGTAGCGGATGAGTAACAAGAAAATTGAAGATTTTGCGATCTATTTTATACATTTTGTGGAAACACAGTAATAAAGATAATTTTGCAGTAAAGGTTCATAACTTCACAATAAGAAAATACAGAAAAAAGAAAAAAGAACAACAAATATATGAATGATAATATATTAGCTATGACGCATGGATTATCATGACATTTAAGATGTAGCTTATTAATATTTAAATAGCAGGGGCTATAAAAACTTCACGGTTTTCCTATTTGAATTTTCTAATAAATCAAAATTCTTACCGTATTGATTGAATCAATTCCTTTCGAGTTCCACGACTATAAAATAGCTGTGGAAATTCCCCATATTTCATGGTTAAATATTCCAATTTAATAACTGAAACAAAATCTTACAATAACAATGATAAGTTTGAATGCAGGTGATTATTTAAAGAAATAAGAGAATACTAATGAACTGATGAAAAACAAGAAAGGTTTTCCATTTCAATGAAGCAAACATTAAACGCATGAGAGCGTTCTTTCTTTGTTTCTTTCTTTGTTTCTTTGTTTCTTTCTTTCTTTTGTATTCTTTCTTTCTTTCTTTCTTTCTTTTGTATTCCTTCTTTCTTTCTTTCTTTCTTTCTTTCTTTCTTTTGTATTCGTTCCTTCCTTCTTTCTTTCTTTCTTTCTTATGTATTCATTCATTCATTTTTCTTTCTTCTTTCTTTTGTATTTGTTCTTTCTTTTTTGTGTATTTTTCTTTTTTCTTTCTTTTTTTCTTTCTTTTGTATTCGTTCTTTCTTTCTTTATTTCGTATATATTCATTCATTCATTCTTTCTTTCTTTCCTTCTTTCTTTCTTTCTTTCTTATGTATTCGTTCGTTCTTTCTTTTCCTATCTTTCTCATGAATTCTTTCTTTTATATTCGTTCTTTCATTTTCTTACATTTTCTTTCATTGTCTTTCTTTTTTCCTTTTCTTTCTTTCTTTCTTTCTTTTTTCTTTCTTATGCATTGATTCTTTCTTTTATATTCGTTAGTTCTTTCTTTTTTATTCGTTCTTTTTTATTTTGTATTCTTCTCTTTCTTTCTTTCTTTCTCTCTTTCTTTCTTTCTTTATTCTTATATATTCATTCTTTCTTTCTTTGTGTATTCTTTCTTTATTTGTTCCTTTTATCTATCCATTTCTTTCATCTGAGTCAATAACACAGCAGAACGCACGTTTTAACTAACTTACGAAGTAACGGTAGAAGAAACAGAATTATACTCGGAAGTTAATATTGGGTCGAGACAAAAGTTCGTAGTCTTTTAAAGTGAATTTCAAAGACAATCTTTAGATATTTGCATATGGACTTATTCAACCACATATGTGTCATTTTCTTTCACTAATTTCTCAATCTTTCAGGCAGCCTCATTATTCTTTCCTTCTAGAATTTGGCATCTGTGTGGGTCATAGACTTTAAGAGTTTTCTACAGGCTTCCAGAGAATTGTAGTTCCTCCTGTTAACAGAATATTATAAGGATAAAAACAAACGGTAATGCGAAGTTAAGGTGGACGTAATGGGACATTCCAGTCAAACCGTACCAAATTCTGCCGGCGCTGCAAAGAAACGTGAGGGTCTGGTGTTGTCACGATGGAAGACGACACTATTTCATTAGCCCAGTTCTTTACTCTTTTTATTGATTGCTTCCTTTAATTGGTTCAATTAAGAACCGTACACCCGCTTTCTCTCGCAGGGCCAATGTACTGATAATGGCAGGCGACTATTCTAATAAAGGGAGAAATCTGTTTTCCAAAACCTTGAATAAGGCAACGGAAGGCCACAAGCTATTTCACCAGACATGGAAATTCACAAATATTAAAAAAAAGGTGTGGAGCCTCATAATCGTCTAAGCCCTGGAGATACATGATATCGAATTGTATTTAAATTCTGATAGAATATTAATAGTTAATATTAACTCATTCATTTGTTAAGAATCTTCGGATAATTTCTTCTTCAAGCAGCGGTTAAATAATCAGGCATATCTCAGGGTTAATATTTTATAAGATTTTAACTGGACCGATAGCCTTCTTAGGGTCAACACTTTTGAGAAGACTTGAGACTTCTCGGGTTGTTATAAAAATATTACTGAGATTGTTCTCAGTGATGGGGAGGGGGAGGTCGCGAAGTTGATAGCCTTTGGCATCGTGGCGAAGAGCTTTGCCTTATCTGACGAGGATGAGATGACTACGAGTCCATTTAATGCTTTTGAAAATTTGCTTGAAAATCCTCTAGAACTCTCGGAATCCATGTTCTTTGCTTTCGACCTTGGCCTAGACTGCTACACTTTGCATTTTCTAGAAATCGTTTATAATGCTTTCAGAAGTAAATAATGAATTAACTAAATAAAAATATACAAAATTAAGAATTTAAAAAAAATTTAAATTTACATAACTCCCAATAAAAACGACCAGTAAGATTGTTCGGTCCAGGTGTTGGGTTAAACGTTTCAAATTATTTGCTTAGTTTCTTAAAGTTATTGCTATTTCGGTGCGTCATCAGCACTCTTGCCTCTGTTTCTCATTAAAAAAGAAACTTCGTATCTCTTAATGGTTTGCTTAAATTCTGAAAGGCATCTTTCGCTAATCTTATGCCCCTTTGGTTTTGTGTCACACTTTCTGTCGTCTTTTACATAACCATTTAAAATGGCTTGATTATGTTTTTCTACCTTCGGTCTACATCACTTTCCATTTTGGAATATTCTCAGCTACTTGCGGTGTCTCTTCGTGATTTTCTAGAAAGCAGATTGCCCATAACTATCGTTAATAATGATTCTTGGTATCGTTCCTCACCGGGTGCCTTATACGTGCTAACAGGAAGTGACGTTTAGTAAATAACTTCTATCAACTGAGTAAGGCTACTTTCTGGAATTACTAATTAAATACCTTTGTCTATCTCATCTGAATTTGAAAGACACGAAGCTTCATAATCAAAAAGGAAACCTACTAAACTGATTAGCAAGAATCGATGAATCACTAATGGATATATTTAATCAGATTACTCTTGATATTTTCTGAGTATTTCAAGTTTCCAAGTTTGGAGATTAGACTGATAGAATGATTCCAAATTCTTACTGGTAGATGGCGTTTGGTTAGAATACACGCAAGGAATTTAGAGACACCAAATTTGTTATATGCTATCCGACTCAAATCAGGTCACACAAGAAGCAAACAGTGTGACTAAATTTTGAATTAACTTTCTTCTCATTAGGAACAAAACTGATTTAAGTTTATTCCAAAAGAAAATAAATTATTAACCGACCAAAATCGCAAGTAGCGAAATTCAGAATGTAGTAGTACTAAAAATGTGCCTTTCAAAAACTAAGCAAAGTATTAAGAAACAGAAAAACTTCATTAGAAACAAAGAAAAGTATGCTGAACTGCTTTGTAACATCAGTACTCGTGAAGTGTTTTTTTTATTCAAATAAATCGATTAGTTTGTCAAAATGATAATATAATTGCTTTCAAATGTTTTCGAAATTGTTTTCATGTCATGTTGCTGATTTGTTACAGCAAAACATTAGTTGATCCATTCTATGTCCAGAAAAGTGGAGTTATTTTTTACCGAAATTATTTTATCATGAAAGATGGTGGCATAAAAAAGAGTGACAGAAACAACTTTTTCTTTTCCACACTTCTAAATCACGTGACCCAACTAAATAAACTCAGCGCGTTTGTTGAGTTAGAAAAATCTAAGAGTTTGTCTTCATGTCCTACCTTGAGAGCAATGCTGTCTTCTCGTGATGAGGTTTTAGATTACAGAAGAAAAAAACAATTTAAGTAGTGGATAAGTCGTCTTTGTGAATAGTTTCTGCTATTTTCGATTAGTCAAGTGTTTTAAGAAAACTTTTTCATCAAAGTACTCGCTGTCACCAGTAAAAGGTTTCTCTTACACTTTTTCCAGTCGTATAACTACTTGTAAGTTTACTGGCGTTGCAATATCAGTTCATATTTATTACTAAGTTGCTCTAAAAGTTCGGTTTGTATTTGTCACTAGATGGCATTAAGAAAGTTTAGCTATAATTAATTTCATTCAAAAAATCGCGACTATTAGCATGAAAGTTAAAAAAATTACGTTTAATATATTTTTATTTATTGATTATAATATTGAAGATAGAACAAACAAAACAAAATCTTTGGCACACTATATTTTTTAATTTTAAGATAATGGGATTCAATGTAAATTGACTTTTATGGAGAAGGTACTGTAAATAATTGAATGTGTCAAAAGTGGTTTGCAAAGTTTTCGTCTGGAGATTGCAAACTGGACAATGTTCCTCGGTTGAGTAAACTAGTCGAGGCTGATCATAATTAGATGAAATTATTACTTAAGAATAATTAATACTATAATGATATTAGAGAGAACCAAACACTTAAAATATCCAAAATAAAATTTGAAAATTATTTGCAACACTTTTTTATTTTTATATGTTTTCTACATAGGTTGATCAAGGAAAACAACTGTATCGTATTTAAATATACAGTTTTTGAAACAAACTATTACAGTCGATGAAAAGTGGATACTTTATAACAGTAAGTGAAAGGGAAAAGGGAAAGTGAAGGGAATTCGTACTAATTAGTTAAGACAAACGGGGTAATATTCCATAGTAATTCAAGGCTGCATATTTCTTCGGTGACTCAGGAAAATTGTTACAATTTGGCTAGAAAATTTTTAATTTTTCCGCCGGATTATACCTTCAGATTACATTTATTTCTCTAGTTTTATGGAAGAGTGTGAAAAAAGCAATCTGTTATCTGATGATATCTAGCAGATAATTATACAACTTCTTTACAAAAGCCAAACTTTTGACAACGCATCGTGAATTGTAAGAATAAATAATTCTTCTATTTTCCGAACTTAGTCTAGTATAAGTGATAAAGATGCGGTATCCAGTTAGAGTCGAAATCGCTAAAATGTTTAATTTAGTTTAATGAAATTTCAATAAAAAATCTTTTGGAAACTAAAATATTTACATTTCTAAAACAAATCACAAACGATTTTTTTTAAAAGAGAGACAAAAATAAAGAATAGCATTTAACTGTTCTTTATTTTTTACTTCTCTTAGATGCTTCCAAAATGATGTTATTAAATAAAACTGTTTCAGTAGTCGAGCAATGTAAAGTTTGACAAATTTAATAAACTAGAATTTTTTTAATACAACATTGTTGTTTTTATTACGTGCTGAAATTGTATAATTAGCATACTGGAAATTGTTAATAAAATAACAATATTATTTTATTTTTATATTCTTGGCAATTTTCGCATACGATCAATTGTTCCCAAAATAAATGATTGTTTTTATTACTCACATATTTAGCCAGTTAACAAAACAGCAAAAAAGGAAACCACCTAAAACAGAGTGAGACAAGCTAATAAAAAAAATATTTGAAACTCCCTTTTCACATACGCATTCTAAAAGTTTAGATTCGTCACAAAGACAGTTGCACCAGCCTTTGGAAATGGGATGAGGTTGGATGCTGAGGAGATGGGAGAAGGGAGAAAGGTTATTACCGCCTAGAGCGATGGCGCCAGATGAAAAGTGAAGGGAGTTGGAGTTCTGGCGGTGGCTTGATTCCTTTGACCATTCTCAAAAGGAGGCTGGACAACTCCTAAATTTGGAAAATTACCCGAGTAAACATATTTTGAAAATATGAGAAGGTTTGATGCTATGGGTGGTTGATAACCGAACCCCAGAACCTGGTCAACCCAAGATCAACCAGAAGCAGGACACCATATAAGCTGGGGCTTGTACAACTCAGAGAGTCCCCACACTATTGCTACTATAATCTATACCGATCGCCGAGATCGTCTGACCAAGGCCTTGTGCCAGCCCTGAAGACCAGAACTTAGAAATTTAAATTACAACTAACACAGGCTCTAAACTTCAAAAGGGGGTGCCAGGGTCATTTGATTATTACAGTATTGGAAAGGGTTAAAACCGCTGTATACAACAAATCGTATATAAACCAAATCATTGTTACATTTTTAACCCGGGTTAATTCTTTATTCCAAAGAATTCCTTTCTTTTGTGTAGCTCCTAGCCGTCAACCTGTTCTTCACTTCAGTTTACTTCATCAGCAATATCCTCAACGTGGCAGAGGAGTGAATGATCGTGAAGGAAACGACCACTAGCTGGATCGAGTAGAACCGTGCTCATCATCAACATACCAGCGACAAACCAGCAACGAGTTAACGAGTGAAGAGTCAGCTAGATGACAACCACGGTGGTTTGAAGGAAGCTGAAGACCAACGTGGGACTGAGAGGGTTAGACTGTAGATGATCGAACCTGTCAAATGGGTTAGCGATCTCGTGAGGGCACAGTCTGTGTCTGTTTTTAAAACCGAAATTTAATAAGTTGAACTGCCATTTTTGATAAATATATATTATGGAAGTGACAAGATTTAATATGTTGCTTTCGGTATGTTGAAAGACATTTGATCACTCACGGACGGTGCTTGAAAGTATGAAGCAAATATACATGGCTGAAAACACTGGTCGTAATAAAGAAAGGGATGCAAAGTAGTTATTTTATGATCCAGAATGATGATGATATTTCATTATTTAGAAAACAACCTTTCCACTAGTGATGATTGATGATAAGGATATTACATCATCCTGGAAATAAAGATAAAAATTTCATCATCTAAAACAACCTGACCACCAGCGATGATAGATGATGATGGTATTTCAGCATTTTAAATTTCATCATTGTAAAAACGACCCTTCCACCATGTTATATAGGAGTAAAATGTCGCTGCCAGCACTGGAGTTTGAACACAGACCACCATAGAGCAAACACAGGTGCTTCTATTTTGAATAAGTAGATCACGTGATGGTAAAGGAAAAGTATATATGAGAATTAGCGTGATGTCTAAGTGATCGCTTTACGGATTACTTCGGAAGTGTTCTTGTCAAGCTCTCTGCATCCGGACAGAGAGGAACCCAGACAAGGCTGTGCTGAATAGCATAGTCTCGTCTGGGGTGTACGAGATATTTTTGACTGAGCATAGGGGCTAGAATACCCCACTATAAAATTGTCCTTGTGCCGCATCCGGCCACGTGGGGCGGTTAGTGAATATCTCACTATACATTTTACTCTTCGGATAACTATTCGGTGGTTACTTTTCGAGCGAGTACAAGTACTTTAAGTGCGAGTGATATTCGAAGGCGTCTGACACCAGTATTGTTCAACGGCGTTACTATAGTTGTATCTGCGATTACAAAGTCTCTACTACAACGAGCATTACGAAATGATAACGAGTATTCGTTGACATTACAAAAGTGGCAACGATTGTTCGTTGACATCACAAAACACCACAAGCAAAGTCAGTGGAGTAGAGTAGAGTAGCAGTAGTAAAAAGAACAACACAGATGTATCTTCTTCGCTCCGTGAAAATCCACAGTTAATGGTTTCAAATGCTACCACGAAATTCTCGGAACATGTAAAAGCAAGTAAGCACAAACATTTCAAGAAACAAAAGAGACAGTAACACTGAGAACATTTTAACACATACGATACCAATATTGTAATTAACTTTAAAAAAAGGAAAATACATATTCTTGTTATTAATTTCAACACGTATCTCAAAGTCTTATTATTGCTATCATTGTTCGTTTTTAACCATTTCGTTTTCAGTAAAAAAAAGCGAGAGAAAAAGATTGTTCTATTAACTACAAACACTTATAACAACGATGTAATTTCTTTAATATTCCACCCCGTTACATAGTTAACGTTAGAAGTTGGATTTTTGGCAAAACATTGTAAGTTAGAATTTTAGCCGTTTTATTGATTTCCAGACCAATGCAGTTTAAACAAAAGCAATATTTTCTCGCGTGAAAATATAATGAAATTTTATAAAGATGATCAATAAAACTGGGTTTCATTTTTGTCAAGTCTGAAGTGAATGTAATTTCCATGTACACAAAAATAGACAGACATGGCACGTGGAACTATACCTTTTCAACTTCAAAATGATAATAATCAACTTCAAAATGCACTTATTTTCAAGTAAAAAAATTAACCAACTCCAAAATGGATTAATCAACTTCAAATTGGATCAATCAACTCCAAAATGGATTAATCAACTTCAAATTGGATCAATCAACTTCAAAATGGAACAATCAACTTCAAAATGGATTAATCAACTTCAAATTGAGAAAATGTCAAAAATTTAAAAACAATCAACTTCAAAATAGGAATAAACAACTTCAAATTGGAATAAACAACTTCACATTGAGATATTTTTTTGGTAAATTGAAAATTATTTTTTCAATTAATTTACCGCATGAGTAAGGAAATTGACTGTTCGTCTTCATTACATAGATGAAGAAAAAAACAGAATACAAAGAACTTAGAGGCCAAGAAAGCATTGAGTGAGCCTACAGTAAAAGTAGGAGGAGAAAGTCCCGTATGGGCAAAAATGATGATTGATGATGATGCTGGAGAAACCTCTACAAAAGAAACTGAAGAAGAATTAGCAACAGCTCCAAAGAGGATTTACCTAAAAAAAACTGTGGCTGGCGAAAAAAAGGCTCAGATTTTATCTGCACATGCCGCAGCAGGAAATTGGAAAGATCTGGCAAGAACAATTGGTGTGCCTCTGTCAACAGCGTACCGTTGGTTAGACCAGGGTGCTGATAAGAGTGACTCTAGGGGAGGAGAAAGAAAAAATAAAATTACGCAAGAGCATAAGAATTTTATGGCCGAATTAATTGAAAACTCTCCTAGGGTCACACTTCAAGACATTGTAAGTATGTTGGTCGAAAAGTATGAGGTTCGTGTGACGAAAGAATGCATAAGAAAGCACTTGTACTCCATGGCCTTTATTTTAAAAGCGGTTCATTATGAACCAGAAGCTGCCAATAATAATGTCACTAAGGCGAAACGTAAGGATTACGCAATAGCTTTATTAGAATTTCAGTCCCAGTGTGCCAATTCTTTACATGGATGAAACCAATTTTAATCTCCATATTTCAAGAAGAGAAGGTCGCTCTAAAAAAGGCACGAGGTGCACTACAGTCGCGGCCGGATCTAGGGGAAATAACATCCATGTTATTAGATGTATTAGTAATAATGGATTAATTCATCATAAAATTAAAAGAGGTTCTTTCAAAAAAGAGGATACGAAAGAATGGACCAGGGAGTGCCTTAGAAAGGCAAATGAAATTTATGAAAGGAGAGTTGTCTTAGTTATTGATAACGCTCCTTGCCATACTTCAATTGAAGAAGTTGTGGAGGAGGATGAATTTAGGCAACACCAAATTTTCAGACTTGCCCCCTATAGTCCGATGAAAAGGTCCATTTAAAAGGTTTGGTCAGTCATTAAAGCTGACGTAAAAAGAAGTATGGCAGACTCAATTGTTGGGATTTTAAGAGGTGATGGCCAGGGATCTTTAACTACTAAAGAATTCCGCCTCAGCAAGTTAGAAGCGATGATCTCCGAGGCAATTAATAATATTTTCCCTGAGACTTGCACTAATTTCGTATCTGGAATACAGAGATTACTATGATGTAATCTTTTAAATAAATTTCTTAGGAACGTTTATATTTTTTATATCCCTTTTAAGTAAAAATAAAAGAATAAATATTAAATTTATTGGTATTATATTAATTCTCAGTTTGAAGTTGATTAATCCAATTTGAAGTTGATTATTTCTCATTTTTTAAATTGTTTTCCAATTTGAAGTTGATTAATCCATTTTGAAGTTGATTGATCCATTTTGAAGTTGATTAATCCATTTTGGAATTGATTAATTTTTGTACCTAAAAATAAGTGCATTTTGAAGTTGATTATTATCATTTTGAAGTTGAAAAGGTATAGAACAGTCTACCCCAGTGTGCGAAATAAAGGGTTCAGTTCGACATTCCAAGCATCTGGAGAAGGCTGGAGCGTACAACGGCCGAAACGTTGTAATAAATATGGCGACAAAGATGAGCACAATAGTCCGAATAATGTAAATAGAAAAGCATTTTCTATACTTTAATGTGCCATTGTTCCTGTTTCTATGGCAGCTTCACTTGAATTGAAAACCTTTTACAACATGTGGCACTATATGTAGGTGCATCAATAAGTCTTTCGCCAAATTTAAAATTAGCCTATTTATTTCATACAAAAATATTTCTTTTTTCAGCATAATCTCCTCCTTTAATAGTCAGCTCATAGCAAGAAGTATCTGAACCTTTCGGGCACACTTTATCACTGCAAGAGTCAGATTTTCAACCCCAAAATGGTATATTTTAATATAGAGCTTCTCCTTTCTTCTTTCCAGTTTTGATAGAGTTCAAAATGGTTTATGCGGTTCCGGATTTCTTTTCCACTCTCCAACCTCTTTCCCACTGATATAAAGTTGCAAGCTCGTCGCTACACTATCGCTATTTCCATGGAAAACGTTCAGATGAGCTCAATTCTTTAGTTCCACCAGTTCAGACCGTGACATCTAGGGCACGCCGAGCCACGTCCACTGATTCAAATCATCCGCTTTTCCTTCGCATCCCAAATTTAATAAGAAGGCTTCAGTCGGCCTTTTCCGAAGATCTACCAATTTTGAGGAACAGACACTCGCGTGGGTGTTTCTCTGAACATTTGATTCTTGACCTCCTTCAACCGATAGAAGGGAGTAAGAAAAAGAAATCATAATCATAATTAGGATGATAATCATAATTATGGCAGTTTTCTCTTC
Organism: Acanthosepion pharaonis; assembly: GCA_903632075.3. Taxonomy (NCBI): domain Eukaryota; kingdom Metazoa; phylum Mollusca; class Cephalopoda; order Sepiida; family Sepiidae; genus Acanthosepion; species Acanthosepion pharaonis. Next base: position 2,818,059 of record CAHIKZ030004635.1, on the reverse strand, counting down.
CATATCACACTCCATATTTAGCATTACCATTTTGTTCTCTGTAAACATTTCCTTTGAGTGGCTCTCGTGCCTTGAATTAGGTTAACTTTAGTATAGAAAATAATCAACGCCCCTCACATTCTATCACCGCCATTTGGTCCGAACACCAGTCCCGATGAACGGATGTCGCCTCGAGGAGGCCCCAAAACTCGAGAGGATTTGGGGCCTCAAACTCACACCCGACCTCAAGTGGAATTCCTATACACGATCCATCGCTAAAAATGCTGGTAAAATGATCTGATCCTTGTAGCGCTCTATTAACTACCTCATTCCTCGTGCTATCCTCTACTTTTATAAGAGCCAGATCAGGCCGGAAATGGAGTGCTGTTGCCATATTGTGACAGCAGCTGCCAAGACCTCACTTTCCAGTCTTGATAGAGTTCAAAAGTGTCTCCAAGTCCTCGTGGGAGAAGAATTATTTTACACACTCCAATCTTTATCTCCCATGCGGGATGTGGTGAGTCTGTCACTGCTTTATCGCTATTACAGACAGTGACATCTAGCAATTTCAACATGATGAAACCTATCTGCCAATGTAGTACTGCGCTTAAATTCTTGAAGTCTGGGTAACAACGAGGAAATCTCATCAGAACTATTTGCATAATAATTTCTATTGCATAACCGATAAGCTGCCAAAATATAGGTACCTCCACGAGATCGCTAAAAGATGAACGCAGCATGATGAAAAAGACGCCAATCTTGACGAAAACAAAATTTTATCGTCTAAATGTTTATGTTATTATTAAGAGGAAAGATCAATGTATTTTGGGGGTATTTTTTACATTTTTTAATCGTTCCTAGCACGTCCGAAATTTTCATTAAAAATCTTGTTTTTTGAGTCAGCAAAATTTACAGATAATCGATCATGGCAACCATTTTTTCCATTTTATAAAAAAAATAAAAATCTCAGTTTGAAATTGTCTTAAAAATCAGTTATCATTTTTTCAAAACTTATTTTAAGAAAATCAGAAATTATAATGTTTATTTAAAATATTTTGAACCAAGCTTACCTTAGCTTCTGCGCCGAAAAGACGTAATTTGAAAATAAAACAAAGCAGGTCATAACCTTTCGCGTCATGACATATTGACGGATTACGTGAGGATAATTTGTTCTACGGAAGGAGAAAAGTGAAATTATTTAGATTTAAGTGAACAACTTATTTGCCTCGTTATTTTTATGGAAAACTTTCAGCGTTCTATTTTTTTTTGTTTTTGTACTTAGCTTTCACCTTTACGTTTACGATGCTTTATGGAAAATATAAAGAAATTAAAATAAGACTGTTAAGAGTGAGATTAAATTTCATAAGAAAGGTATCTAATTAATTTATAGGTACCTTTCTTATGAAATTTTATCAGAAGTGTACATAAGATACTACAATTTTATGTACATTTACTACATTTTACTGTGTTATTTGTATTTCCATTCATTTTGTTATTAATTTTGATATTTCATTTATGGAAAAAATGTCATAACTAAGATTAATATAAAGATAGGATCATATAAATTCGATAAGATGATACTGATACTTGTAGGTACCCTTCTCAGTTGAAATTGAAAAATCAAATTAACTTCTCCACATGTGTTTCGCAAAAGTAAAGGCCTTAACAGCGGAGAACAATGCTTAACTCAAATAACGCAGCTTATATGTATTCTGGTTGGTCTTCCATACTTTATAATTACAGCCTGATTATAAACAAAAAATTACATTTCTTAATTACTGCGGATCTTCTGATTAGTCAAAACGATACGATTTACAATGCGCTAAAAAAGATCTATCTCATAAGGACACTTACCAAAATGGATGTGGCTTTTAACTAATTTTATAATATTTTAACAACCTAAATGTAAAATATATTATAATTAAAGAAATAACAAATTCATTTTTTATCGATAAAATTTTTTACTTTCAGAAAATATTGTCCATATTCATAAAACCATATAAAAGCAAATAAAAGTATTTGAAATTAAATAATATCTTTGTTTTATTGAGTTTTGTATGTTACAATTCAGAGCTGATTTTCAGGTTGGGGGGGGGTCCAATTAAAAAAAACAACATAATTTGCATTCCTCAAAGCCTTGTGCTTTTAACTGTTGTAATTACTAAAATTGAATCGCTCGAATTTCTAGCGTTTTAATAAAATTAGTTATGGGGGGGGGTTAATAAATATATAAAAAAATATTTCTGCCATGATTGTAATAAAAAAACATATTTATAATAATTTCGATCATCTGTGAATAGTTTCTGAAAGTTTCATTAACATCCGACAATTATTTCTGTGCAAGATTTTCCAAATTAATGTGTGTCAGACAAAAAAAAAAAAAAGTGCTAAAAAAAAAAAACCTGCTAAAAATTGTCTGTTATTTTACTAGTTCCGGTGATACAAAGAGAAACAAGGATTTTTAAATCAAAATCCAGAATGTTCTAAAAAGAAGGAAATTTTTTAAAAAATAATTAAAATAAATTTTGATCTTTCCTCTTAATAATAACATAAACATTTAGACGATAAAATTTTGTTTTCGTCATGGAGGGACCTATTTAAACACTATTACGTACTGAGAGCTGCTCGATCAGAGTCCAATGTAAAAGCCGGCCTTTTGTATAAAAAATATTGAAGTTATTACAGAATATAACAATTAATACTACGTATTTGAGTTATACCTTTTAGCAAGATGTAAGCCTGACTACCCCGGGCTGAAAGACATATGTCCAGCCTCTGTAAGGGTTGCTTCGAACATAATGGCTGTCAATTTTTATCGCGTCTTTGTAAAAACAAAAGGTCCTGGTAGCTTAGAGACTTCCATATACATTTAGGGTCACTCAGTGCATATAATCTCACGCGTCGAAGGAAAACTGAATTTGTTTAAATCAATTTAAGATAGTCCTCTATTTTGTCTTTTACTTTTCCCCATCCCCACACTATTAGTGCCGGGGGTGTTTCGTGATTATTTAATATTTTTTCAATAATCGTTCATAAATAAAATAGTCTGATACGCCAAATTCTTGAATACATATAAAGTAATATTATCACACTTTATTACAGTTTACTAACAGCAGACTTCCAGCGAAGAATCCAAGCATTAGAAATGAGATTCTACTGTTTCAGGGTACTAGAATGAATCCGGAAATATTTAGTCACCATTATGCTGTGGTAATCAACACGTTGTATAGTAAATATTTACGGGCTAATAGAAAATTTATCCAACAAACAATATTGGCGACCTCAATGTGTGTTCAGGCAAAAAATAAGTAATACAGAACAATATAAAATAAACGTAAAGGCATGTGTTAATAAAAGAATTTCAGGTGACGAAAAGGAAAAACATGAAACTAGCTATAATAATAAGTTTTGTGTATGCCTGAGTATGTATGTGTGTGTATGTAACACGCGTGTGTGAGAGAAAGCAAAAAGGAAAGATAGGAAACCATGAAAATGAACATGCCCCAGTGGGGGACACTTTTTTTCCCCCCGCGTACGACTGTATTTTATAGCCAAAGTTGTAAAGGTGTAAAAGAGAAAAAAAGTTTATGGAGAAAAATGTTAAGGAACGCCCCCAAGAAACTTTTTTTTTTAGCAAAGTCAAGTGGGATAACTTCTATTATAGAACCATTCTAAGCATTCACGAAGTCGATCGACTGAAAAATAAAGCAGTCCGAGAAACCATCAGAAATGATTTAGGCCAGTTGAAAGACCTCAGATTCACGTCAAGAAGAGAAAGTTGAAATGATATAGTAATGATGTTATGATATAATAGATTATGGCCAACGTTCTTTCAAACATTCTTACAATGTTTAACAATAGACAAAAAAAAAAGAAGAGGCAGACCGATGAATAATGAGCTGACAAAGTCACTAAGTTCATTCAAAGAACTCTAACATAGGCATTCAATATATATATATATATATATATATATATATATATATATATATATATATATATATATGGAGAGAGAGAGAGAAGAGAGAGATAGAGAGAGAGGTAGTTATGTGCTCAGTTGTTCAATGGCCCTACGATCATACCAGGTCATGGGAGTGATAAACATAATGATGACAATTACACGTTGACTTATTTCACACAAAGTAAGGCAGTAAAGCCACTAAGACACAAGGGATTTACCGAGTGTTAGAGAATATGCAAAAAAGATATTATTAAGGAGAGGGGACAATAAAAGAACAAGAATTAAGAAGGCAGATGATAACGATTGATATTACACTTAAATTTTTAAACATCAAAGTTGACTGTGAAGTAAGAAGCCGGAAGAGAGTTCCACAAGCGAGAAGTGCGATAGACGAAACTGTTAGCAAAGAACTTAAGGTTACATCTAGTCATTTCAACTATAAAATTTTAAAAAAATAACGTCCATTTCAAAAGATAATATCTACTTAAAATATATTTTCTCCCCTCACACACGCCGAACCCTCATGATGACTCAGTTGAATGTTTGATACAAATTATCCACACAAAAAAACTACAGTTGTGTAAGGATATGCATGAGATAAAAGATATCATTAGATTTAATAAGCAAGAAATGCCATGGTGTTAACAATACATCTTTATAAGAAGAATTGCTACCCGGAATAACGGATATTTAATAGAATTTCGTGTATATTATCTTATATTTCTGTAGTAACTTCGTTGAGAAACGAGGAATTATATTCGAACTTTTGTGCTAGTAGCTTTCTCCAGTTCTCCTTTAAACTGTATATTTTTAGACAAGTAGGGTGGGTGATTTTCTTATAGTCATCATCGGACAAAAACTATGCCATTGCAAAACCGATAAGACTTTCCTGTTTTATCGCCCCTTTTTCACTAGTATTGCATTGCCGGGTCTCAAATTATATTGGATAAATTATCTTAGTGGTTTAATCAAACGTCATGGATGATATAAAATGCTTAAGCTATTCACTGCTTGTGGCACGGATTTGGGATATTGAAAGACCGAGTTGGAAACCTCTTGATAGTCAATGTAATAAATAACACTCATGTTTTGATAGTTATGACTCAGCTTAGGATAAAGGTGGTGCATCGCGTCGTATTTGGATCGAAGTTAGAGAAAATAATCTTCATGGAAATACAAGGTTTACATTGAAAGACTTCAATGCCGGAGTTACTTTTCTAACCTTTGGCTCCAACTCAATACGAAAAGTAATATCATTATCCGTGATTATATAATAAATCCCACTTCGAGAAGTTTGAACGTGAAAGCAAAGAGAGGTACTTAAACAAGATGAATCGCTTTATTTTACAGGAAATGGAGTTTAACATTGGATAAGGGGAATGAGAAAAGTGAACATAGATAAAAATAAAGAGTTTGGGGTAGTTTCGAAGAATACTGCCAGTTGCTTCAAAACCAAAACAGTATCCTGGGAAGAAATTTGCATGTCCAAATTTATGGAATCCCTCCTTCGGAGAGTAGCGGTAGCAGAGCGTCGACCTACTCCACTTTCTCCGTCCTTCTCTTGTTCGTACCTTAAGCCAAAATCCCTCAATTATCGTTGTCTATTTTCCCCCATTCTCTCTCGTTCACTAATCAGGGTCCTTCGATTGGGTGGCATGACGCGTTCGTTAAATAAAATTCACCTGCCCCAAATTCCCATCATTGGAAATGCTCTTTGTCATAAAAAAGTTTTCGATATCTGTCTATTTTCTGAGATTTACATTATTCGGACTATTGTCCTAATCTTAGTCGCCATATTAGCAGGTTAGTAGTTCCAGGAATACGGGTTAGTAGCAAAATATCTATACAGTCTTTGGTATTGAAGTATCGCTATATGACTTCTTACTGAGTCTACGTGCTCGCTCACGCTGACTCTTGCTCGCTGCGTTCATTCTGTCTGTTACCTTACTCTCAGTTGCTCTCGTCTCTCGAGTCTTCACGTAGCAGTAGTATATGTAGATACTGGGTGAGTCCATTTGTGCAAAAAAGAGGAGAACCCCTCAACATAAAGTTTTGGATATTTTCCAGATTTATCATCTTGGATAATTATAATTTTTTTCGCGTCTTCGAGGAAGGCTTGACCAAACTTTTATCTTACCAATTGACCGAATTCTTCATCATTCGAATTTTTCATTATATCAAACGAGATCTTATTTCTTTGGCGATACGCACACCCTCCACCCCATTATCAGCAAGTGGTATACAATCATTTCCTTATTCTTTTCTTCTACTTATAACCATAAAATTATAATCTGCGACAATTGGTCAATTCGCGGATGTCATTGCATTGTCGCCAAATCGACCCTTGGATCTCACTTTAACCAGAGGCCCAAATGGGTTTTAGCGAGGCCCTTTATTCACGAAGTGAGTAAAAAAAATAAAAGTATATTTTCTTTTGTTTTCGGTATGTCCGTCAGTCTTCGCTTTTCTGTTCACTTTCGATTTCATTTAAGCCTTTGTTTCTCTCTTCAAATTATTGGCATTCTTACAGTATCACAGTATCACTGGCTGAAATACAACGTAATAAACAAAGCAGAGATTAGACTTTACAAACTTTGGCAGTGCGCTTGAAAATTGACAGGTAGTGATTATGGTTCGCCATAATTTCTTATCTTTTGTTGTTTTAAACAGTGTTTGTCTTCTTACTATAATATCCAGCCTCTTTTCTGCCAACCGCCAGCTTGGGTAGGTTCACCACTGCCCCTCCTGCTTTCATTATGTCAAATTCTCGCTATCCTCTTTTCTCATTCTGTCCCCAATAAATTATAAATGGCTGTTTCTGATTCTTAGTGTCATTTTAATTTTTATTTCTGTTAAAACTTCCTCGTTGCTCACATGCTCTGTCAATTGTATTCTCAACATATATCGGCAGAACTTTCTCGTTGCTCACATGCTTTGTCTATTGAATTCTCAGCATCCTTCTGTAGAAATTCATCATTGCTCACATTCACTGTCTATTGTATTCTCAGCATCTTTCTGCAGAACTTCCTCGTTGCTCACATGCTTTGTCTATTGTATTCTCAGCATTCTTCTGAAGAACCTCCTTGATGCTCACATGCTTTGTGTATTGTATTCTCAGCGTCCTACTGTAGAACGGCAGAGGATTCACTAACATCTAGGAGGATTGATATTAATTGATATTCCGATTTCTCTGTCGCCATTTCCATCGGACAATGACTTACAAATATCTTTATCTGCATTTAATACAATAACATTATGTTAGCTAAAAATAACTTGTATCTACAGCAACTGGTTAAAGTTTAGTCCACCTTCGTATATATGACGCAGAAGATACTTTCGTGTCAGTTTTTAAAGTGAGGGTCTTGTGGTTTCATCAAATAGGGTACATTTGTCTGCTTAGTCACATGAACTTCCCTCATGACAACTGTGTGGCTCTAAGGTTTATGAGAAAGCCGAGTATCAGTACAGTTAGTCAAATTTCTTATAATTGTTTCTTAAATATTATTTTTTTAAATATCATATCTCCTCAGAATGTAGGCATTGACTACTAACCACAATATTTTTATTATCTGTAAATTCCCGCGATTTTTTTTTGGAAATATACTGGAATCATTTCCCGTTGTTTTCTCCACAGTTTTGAATTCAGATTTTTCCTTTTGTTTTAGACCAGTTGTCACCGAAGTTTAGACAGCGCAGTCGATAAGGTTATTTAATAACTCTCAGCTTGGGAATTAAATATTAATAATCGTTAAAATAAAGAGAATCAATTTAGATTTAAATAATTTAATAAAGTTTAACAATGTTAATATAGACAAGGAAAGGAAACAGTGAGAACTCCCAGAAAAATTAGTAAAGGAAAGACAGAAGAAAGGACTAAACGCCAATTGTTAGAAAATAGAATCTATGGCTGTTAGCAAAATGAACATCCCGAGTTTCGAACTACGAAAAAGGAAACACCAAAATCAAGCAAAATTTAAATACCTCGGAAGTTTTTCAACAGAAGGCAGAAAATATGACACCGAAATCCGAAGGCACATTTACGGTAGCGAAAGTTGTCTTCTCAAATCTAAGCAAAGTATAAAGAAATAGAAAAATTTCGTTATAAGCAAAGTAAAGCGATGGACTGTTATGTTACATCAGTCCTCTTATATAGAAATGAATGCTGGACAAACTCAGCACCGAGGAAAAAGAAACAGAAATGTGGTTCTACAGAAGGATGTTGTGAATATCATTGACTGAATAAATTAGTAACGGAGAAACTTCAAGGAAAATGGGAATCAAAAAGAACATTATATTTACAATCAGGATGAGAGATTTGGAGGACTTGGAGAATTTGATACTCACAGGATATATTGAAGTCAAGAAGGACAGCAGAAAGCAGGGACCCCCCCTCCTCGCCCTGTAATGATCTGGTGTAAATTGATGTCAAAACAAGGATTAGGAGGGACAGCAGAAAGACAAACCTTACTAAGAGCTACAGCTGTCAGGATGTTGTGGAGAGCCATGATTTCCCACGTCCTGAAGGGATGCGGCACATAGAAGAAGTATATGGTTTAATTGGTCATAAAAGTATTCTGAATTGTGTAAATACTTACAACAGAGATGATAAGTCAAGAGGATTTTTTATGATTTACTGAACAAATGGTGAAATTCACTGATTCCCGTACGGTTACTGAAGTTAAGCAACGTCGATTCCGGTCAATAGCTAGATGAATTATAACACGGCCAGCACAGTTCGATCCTGGGTTTCTCCTACGTTGCTCAGTACTGTCGCCGGTCAACAGATAGTTATCTGCTTTCCGCTTCGTTCCTTCATCTGCTTCTCTCCCATGTTGTGTTCTTTGATCACAGAGAAGTGAACATCGATATTTATTCTTACTCGGGCGCTGGGTCCAACTGCGGCGGAAGCGTTCTACAAAAGGACAAAGAAAATAAAAGAAAAATAACCTAAGAAAATAACAAAGAACGTCGCCGGGTTAATTTTCAAATGGTTTATAGAGTTTTTGATACAACAAAACTAATCCCTCCCCTTAAACTCTCTATTGTGACAATTTTTCTTCTAAAACTTGGAGCGGTTCAATCAACAAAGAAAGAGGTCAGTCAGGATTTCTTTCGGCAGGAGGTCATGTGGTGTTCAGCAGCTCATTCGTGGGATTCTGTTTCGTTTCGTCTGCGTCTCTTGCTGTCTTTGCTCCAACCGCTGGGCCGCTTAAGCGATCTGTTTATACGTATTTCGCCCGACTCCCACAGCACCTGACGACTCATCAATAATAGAGAAAAAGCATTGACCTTCAAACAAAGCGGTCAGTTATTCAAAACAATATATTCTTCGACAACAAACTTTGTTTATCATTTCTTTCTATATCCTGAAGATAATCGGCCCGCAATCGGTTACTTATTCCAAACAGTATTTATTCCGATAACAAACTTTGTGTTTATAAATTATTTCTATGTCACTGACATCGAAGTAATTTCTTTGTTGACCCTATCGGGTTGATAGGATTTAGAAAACGAATGAATCAACCAGTTAATGATGTAATTCGAGAGGAGGAGGTTTCGTGAAGTATGGATAAATATTTTTTGCTTTGACGTTTAAAAATGATTTGTGAACTTATTTAAAATAAATGTCGATTACGTTTATAAAAAAAGTGGGGGAAAAAGAAATGTAGAAGTAAACTGGCATTTCTAACTTTAACGTCGCTGACCCCCCCTTTTAGGGAATGAAAACAAATTTGGAACAAAAAACGCTTCTTCTTTTTTCTTATTTATCTTATGAATTGGTACAAATTACACATGGAGACAACATTTGTAGAGCTTCGAGCGTGTTGAAACACCGGTTCATGTACGATCACCGAAGTTAAGTAACGTCGAACATGATCAGTACCTAGATGGGTGACCACTTGGGAATACCACGTGATGTAAGTTTGGCTGTGCGGATAGTTTAATAGATAATGGCTTGGAATCGTTAATAGGAGAACCGAGTACCAATTCCCGTTGGATTCGCTATATTCCTTTACGCGCAAATACTTTTGGGAAAGGTATGAATCCACTTATTCTCCCTCCAGATACGGGTTAATTAGTAAGACTTGTATCACTAAACCATTATTATCTATTTTCTGTCTTTAAATAAACGACAAAGTATTGATAAACCGTAAAAAACAAATCAATCAATCAATAAAAATTGAGATTATTTTTACTGACAAAAGTAAGAACAATTTTCACTAAAGATAAAAGACATAAAATCATATCTAAAGTCTTTATATATATATATATATATATATATATATATATATATATATGTGTGTGTGTGTGTGTGTGTGTGTGTGTGTGTGTGTGTGTGTGTGTGTGTGTATATACTGCATGTAACAGCATAATTGTTCATCCCACAAAAAGGTTTATATCCAAAAAAACACTAAACTAATTGAGATATTTTTTTCCCTGGGTTATCAGATAAGATGTTTAGCCATCTTGATACCATTTATCGTAAGAATGACTGAAAACCTTTTGTGTTTCTGCCTATATTTCTGAGATGTCTTAAAAATGAATACAATATGGGAACCAGTAATAAGGAGTGCCAGAGAAAAGCGATAATAACAACAAAAGTTGCAATATGAGCTCTGGTAAAAACATATGTTAACAGCAGAAATTGCAGTATGAGCACTGGTAAAAATGATTGCTGAAGACATTAAGTTTATAATACCCAGAAATTCATACACGGGTGTCCTCAAGGACACATAGCACAGTGGGTAATGGCGTTGGTTAGCTCCAGTGACAGGACCCAAAGAGTGTGAGTTCAATACCTGGTTAAGGCAGAGGAGAACGTGGAGAGGGAATAAGAGAGCCTTGCTGAACTGTGATTCTATTCGTTGTCCACCGGTAAAGCACGTCGTATCAAACGGTACGTTGTTTTACAAAGGTGGGCGTAGGTTCGCTACATGCCGGAGAGAACATTTTCTATGTTCCGATTTCATGAATGAACAGGTCGATGGATATAATGCACACTGTTTGAAATAAAAATAGGATGTCCATTTCAAATACATTTGAAGTAATATACATTAGTTTTTTTTATATAGGTATGTGTATTCACGTAGCGTAGCGATAATAGCGCTGGAAGTGGAATGTTCTGGCCGATTTCGCTGAATTCACTTTCGCACAAATACCCTTGGGAAAGGTAAGAATACATATCTTCCCACCATACGGGACTTAAATCGTGGGGTAGGCTGTGTTCTCAAGCCTTGTTTAGCAGTCAGTCTAAGAGAAAGACAAATATGAATACAAAACTAATTATTCACGATATATATACTACACACACACACACATGCACATAAATATATATGTACGGGAAAAGAAAAAAAACACCTGATGATTTCGGCCATCATGAAACTCATAGTCGTGGTGTGTTTGTACGTAATACACATTGATGTTGTGCGTTTTAAAACACACGGACGCACGCACACAGGCAAGCAGGCACACATGCGCACAATTTAGCTCTTCAGGATAGAAGGACTCCAAATATATAGATAAGAGAATATTTACTAATCACTAATATCACCAGCGCATCTATCTATCTATCTATCTATCTATCTATCTATTTGCCTGAATGTCTGTATACTGTGCTTTTCCTATTTTATATATATATATATATATATATATATATATATATATATATATATATATATATATATATATATATATATATACATAAAATGCTTAGGTAGCAAGAAGATAACGAACGACGAGCAACCATTTCCACCTCAAATTCTTCGGACATCAAAAAAAGGAAATGTCATGCCAGTCTGTGAGTCTGATATGTTTGCCTGCGTTTACTGGGTAAATCGGCTTTTCCAAAGGGAGGTAATCTAATATAATGGCGCGGCGGGGTGAAACGTCTGACGCCGCTCTTGTGCTTTTCGCTTGCATTTCTTGCTCGAACAAATATTTAAATCAGTGAACGAAGACAAATTAGATTAGCTAACTTGACTTGTCAAAGTCTGATTGAATAAACGAAATAAAGAATAGAAATTTTCAGCACTATTCATTTCCTTTCCTTCTATTTATTTCACTCTGTTCATATCTATCTATCTATCTATCTATCTATCTATCTATCTATCTATCTATCTATCTATCTATGTCAGTCTGTTCATATCTGTGCCAGTCTGTTCATATCTATCTATCTATCTATCTATCTATCTATCTATCTATCTATCTATCTATCTATCTATGTCAGTCTGTTCATATCTATCTATCTATCTATCTATCTATCTATCTATCTATCTATCTATCTATCTATCTATCTATGTCATTCTGTTCATATCTATGTCAGTCTGTTCATATCTATCTATCTATCTATCTATCTATCTATCTATCTATCTATCTATCTATCTATCTATGTGTCGGTGTGTGTTACATGCATGTAGTTAAGAAACTATCAATTTATATATGAGGTAATTTATTTAAGAATGTAAATTCATCTATCTGCAGTGCATTGCAACATTTTATGTAAGTCATGTTTTTTTGTTGTAAATATGTTGTTATTAACTCTATGTATTTGAACTGGAGTCGGTCAAATGTATGACAACACTGAAATGCGCATCGTATTCAATAAAATGTGATTCTGCGCAACTGTGAACAAATCGTAACCACTGTTTAAATTTTATGCAAATTAGGCCATAAAGTGTAATGATGATAAGACTAAAACTGTCCACATACTTCATAATGATAAAACATTAGAACTTTACAGAGTTATTGTCAGGAAGCATTCTACGACTAAGATATTTGTAATGAACTGCTTAGAGTATGCGACCGGGAGTAAGATGAAGATTTAGAAATCGTAGGCATTCACTCGATAAAGGAGGACCCAATTAAAAACGACGATTTGGTCGCCCTCATCTCGTTGTTGTTACGAGCTATTCAAAGCCATTGGAACTTCAGCTGTGCCTAAAGCGTTACGATGCCACACAATGAAGCTATTAGGAATGGACACCAAACGAATTGTTCGCTCTCCGAACTGGATATTTCACTGCGCGCATGTCACTTCCGAATGCGACAAAAAGTAGAAAATCCCCTCATTAAGCGTATTAAATGTACCAAACAGAGCACTTTCTGAACAAGTGTAGGGCAACGCTGGGTGGTCCCAAAAGTTAATGAAATGGATAGTATAAAAAGAATCAAGTAAATGCTGTTTAGTCAAAACATTTCAGCAAGTAGGTGGAGGGATTAAAGTTTAGTCGATAATCAAAGGTAATGTCTTGGTTGGCTTCTAGCAACTTGATGATGGCATTAAAATGGTGTCTTTTTGCCATTGTCATAAAAGACAACTTTCAAGCATATACGAATATAAAGTCACTGGAATTTAAAAGAAATGTTTTCATGCACGGTAAAGTTACATTTGGCTGATACTAATTAGGGTTGAAAAAAAAAAAAGACAGGCTTATGGTGTGGCGGCTATGTTCCTCTGATCTAAGTTCTGTAGAAGATTTTTGGAACCTTGTCAAGAGATGTGTTTATTAGGATTTAGATTTAGATGTGTTACTTTACCGGTACACCAACCACACGGGTCATTTCGTGCCAAATCGGGTCGTTTTAAGATTTGTTTTTGTGTTTATTTTGTAGACAAATTCTTTTATAAGTCATTATTATATAAGGATGGTGGTGTAATTCGGTCTAGTTCCATTTTGTAGCCGGGTGTTTATTTGGATTCTTTTTGATATTTCAGGGTAGAATTTTTTACATTTAAAAATTCTCGATTAGCTTTGGGATCGATACTCGCAAAGAGTGTTTTAAGGTTGGGTACATTGTAAAAGTATCAGTTCATCCCATAAGTTCTGTCCGAATTTTAACTCTTTGTTAAAATGAACGAAATTTAAAGAGTATTTTATGTCTAGTGGAGCTGAACATTATTTTTATGTTTAGATGCATTTAAACGGATCAAATTTTATTTAAGAGAACAATAAAATTAAATTTTGTTTGATTAAAACCCTGCTAACATGGAAGTACCCAAGAATCATTTGAGGCACATAATGCTTTATGAGTTCAAGAAAGGAAACTCAATAGCCGAAGCGGCTAGAAACATTCACTCAGTTTATGGAGAGGAATGTGTGAATGAAAGAACTTGCAGAAGATGGTTTGCAAAATTCAGAGGTGAAGATTTCACCCTTGAAGATGAAGATTGAACCGAATGTTCAGTTGAGTTTGATGAAAAGCTTCTTGAAGCAGCCCTTGAAGAAAATTCTGCTTTATCAGTTGAGGAATTGGCAGTGGTTCTCAGTTCAAACCATACAACTGTTCATCGTCATCTTCAACAACTTGGAAAAGTTCCTAAACTTGGAAAATGGGTGCCTCATGAATTGTCTGAAAACAACCTCAAATCCAGAGTTGACATCTGCTCTTCTCTCCATTCTCGCCAACTTGTTTCACCTTTTTGGTGACGAAAAATGGATCTTTTATCGAAATGTTAAGCGTCGTAGACAGTGGCTTGGTAAAGGGGAAGGACCCCAGCCACAGCCGAGAAGGGAACTTCATGGACAAAAGGTTCTTCTTTCAATCTGGTGGGATCGCCAAGGAATAATCCACTTTGAATTCTTACCACCTAATGCAACAGTTAATGCTCAAATATACTGTCAGCAATTAAAGCGTTTGAACCAAGCTTTTAGGAAAAAAAGACCTGCTCTAGGGAATCGAAAATGGGTGATGTTTCATGAGGACAATGTGCGACCCCACACAGCAAGAATCGCGTCACAAAAGATCGAAGAACTTGGTTGGGAGAAAATTCCTCATCTACTTTATTCTCCCGATTTTGCTCCTTCAGACTACAATTTGTTTCGAGCTTACAGAATCATTTGGAAGAAACAGCTTTTGTAACACAGGAAGAGGTTAAAACTGACATTTGTGAGTTCTTCGAATCAAAGCCAAAAGAATTTTACAGTAATGGAATTAGTAAGCTTGTTAATAGATGGAAGGAAGTCATAGATAATCAGGCAAAATACATTGTTGATTGAATCTGTAATTAAATGTAACATTTGGTCATTTGTTTTCTTTATTCAAAATTCGGACAGAACTTATGGGATGACCTCATATTCGTCTTTCAGTTTTTTGCAGTTAGTTAAAAAATGTTTGTGTGTGCCATAATCTTTGCTATTGGTTGAGGATGTATGAGTTAACTGGCTTTCAGATCTGTAAATAGGATTTTTGAATTTGAAATGTCCATTGAGAGGGAGGGATTTGTTGGCTGACTTATCAACTCTTATATTTCCAGGGATCCCAATATGGCTAGGGACCCAACACAGTATAATCTGCTGAGTATTGAATCAAATCTCTACAGTAGTTTAGTGATTAGTAGCTGCCTCATGGTTTGGTCATTAAAAACCGCCAGTACGGATAGCGAGTCTTTTTTCGAAGCCTTTCACTCCGAGCAAGATGGGTTGGCCACTAGCAGGCGGAGTGTTACAGGAAGTGAAAGAGAAAGACTGAGTATAGGGAGGATTGAGGAAAGGTCAAAATATGAACGGGATTCAAGAAGATAGAAGATTGCGATTGACGTTGAATTTAAAACTTTGAACATTGTATTTATTAGGGAAGCAAGTAAGCGGAAGGGAGTTTCACAGATGGGATGTGTGAGAAAAG
>CAHIKZ030004635.1:2725000-2797500 GCA_903632075.3 Acanthosepion pharaonis | reverse complement strand
GGGGAATTAGGACCATAAACATTGGTAATTTAATAGAAAGAAGAAAGAGTATTCAGGAGGACAGTAGATAGCGACTGACATTTTAATTAAAATTCTAGCAGATTAAAGTTGGCTCATCAGCATGGAGCTGGAAGCGACTTTAAGAAGCGAGAAGTGCCGATAAGAAACTGTTAGCATACAAGTTACGGCAATATCTAGCTAACTCAACTGCAAATTGATGAGATATCACTGCCAGTCTTGTATTGCGCTTAAATTCATACAGTCTAGGACCCATGAATCCACCTCTTTCCTCCCAGTTATGTGTTAATTAGAACGACTTGTATCAGTAAAATCATGATTGACTTAGAAAAATAATTCTTACAATGTAAAAATATGTTTTGGCGTAAAAGAAGCTGCCAAAGATTGATAAGCCGTAGAAAATTAAGCATTCGCTTTCTTTTACTACTTTATATAGGAGTTGTTGCAGTCTCCTTTCTGTGTCTGCTATAAACATTGTCATGCATATCTTGAGCTGTTAAAATTGTGGCCGAGACTAATGAATACAGGTACGACTTCTAATCCTTGATAAGCCGTAAAAAAAAATTAATCCACTAACCATCTAATCAATCTAAATATCTCATAATGCAGGGTGTTCCAGAAGTCTTGTGCACATTTCAAGTCCTCATATTTGCTGAACTATGAATGGTAGTAAAATGAAACTGGTACCATTTTAAAGCTAAATTCGTTAACTTTTTTGTAATGCTAATGATTTTTTCATATTTTTTCAAATCCAGTAATGGTGTTCACTGAACCAGAAAAGGCGTTTTGCGTCCTTGAAATTGCAAAAACTGAATCATGGATACTTGTTCAACGTGAATTTTGCACAAAATTCCGAAAAGAGGCACAAGAAATATTGAGATGGCATGGTAAATTCATGAAGGATGAGTGTTTGTGCCCAGCTAAGAAAACGAGACGCCCCTCAGCTTCAGATGATACGGTTGAGCGAGTTCGAACTGCCGTCTAGCAGAGCTCCCGTAAATCGATCAGAAGAGCCAGTAAGGAATTTCAGCTTCCTGCAACAACTGTTTGACGTGTTTTATAAAAACGACTGCACATTGCACCTTACAAGCTACAGTTAACCCAACAGTTGCAGGACATTAATAAACCAGCTCGTCTTGACTTTTGTATTGCAATGCAACAGAAGTTGGAAGATGAAGGATCTTATGTGTGCCGTGTGACCAATGGTGCTCACATTGAACATCTTCGAACATTCCATGTAAAACTTGAGATTAAATCCTTTCCGAATATGTCAGGTGCGTTTTTATCTCCTTAATAGTTTTCGAGATATTCAATGTCAAAATGTTCCCAAGACTTTTGGAACACCCTGTATATTATTATTTGTATCCTATAAAATATCATATATCACATTATACACTTTATTATTTGAACAATATCATCTACAAGGAGGAAATAATGTGAATAAATATCCTATACACACGGCGTCCTGTTGTTTGTTATTCAAATATCTAGTGTCAGACGTAAATATATTTTTACAGTTGCTTCTGAAAAAAACTCGTGATCTTATTTGCAATAAACTTACAGTTCAGCTCGTGTAGTAATTAAAGCTCCTTGTTATTCAGGAGAGTTGGCTTCTCGTGCAAAACAGAAACTTTCTATATCGGCTTTTCATCTACAGAAGATTTGACAGAGAAAATGTCATCAAAAAGACATAACCATTCACAGCACAAAAGATAATTAAATCAACAAGACTCGAATACGTACAACATGTATCGTTGTTGATCTATTCAGGTTATATCTTTCTTATGACCAGTAGTATATGTTTACACACATATATATATATATATATATATACACAGGGTACGAGTGCTATTTGAGGACATATTGTTTTTAAGTTCACTACACACTCAAATCATTTATAATATTATTTTCTTTTATTTCAGATAACCCAGTCAGAGGAAGATGTTAAGCCTAGAAATGAAAAGACATGCAGTCATTGTTGCTTTAGTTGCAAAACATAGTGATTTAAAAATCAGTAACTTTTTACATGTTGCCAGATCATTTGTTCATAAAATTCGGTTGGAGCTACAGAGATATGATAGCAATGTTTCCCTGTAGCAAAAAGAAAAAAAGCATTCACAGGGCTCTGATACCGTGAGAACACCAGAATTTATACGGAATGTTCAAAACCTAATCAATGAGAACGCAGAAGATCAATGAGGCCCATTGCCAAAGAACTCCAGGTGGACTGCCAAAACCGTGGTACATCAGGACATTCGATATAAGTCATGAGTAATGACGAAAGGCCAATTCATATCGGCGAAGACACAGGAAAACCGTCTCATGCGTTCAAAATGGTTGCCGAACAAAGTGACGAACATGGCATGCTGTGGTTTTTCTCTGACGAAAAAAACTTTGACCAAGATCAGAAAACAAACAGACGGAATGACAGGTGGCTATGTGCATCTCCTTCTGAAGTACCCAGGGTGATGCACACCAAATATCCGGCTACTGTGATGGTTTTAGGAGTTGTGAGCAGTGAAGGACATGTCATGCCACCTAACATTTTCCCGCAAGGTCTTAGGGTCAATGGCTGCTGAATACATTAATGTTCTTAAAACGGTTTTTAAGCCCTGGAGAAATAAAGTATGCAATGGAAGGTCATATGCCTTACAACCCCCAACATGTGGCCCCCTAACTCGTCAGATTTAAATCCTATGGACTATTACGTGTGGAGAGTCGTTGAAAGGGAGATTAATCGACATCCTCATAGTACCATAACTGCACTGAAGGCCTCCATTGTCCAGGTGATGTCCAAAATGAATAGGGACCACTTAATTGCAGCTTGTGGACGGTTTGAATCCATTGAAGCCAAAGGTGGTTTCATAGAATAATTAGATAAAGAAGTATCATGAAGGATATTTGTGTCAATTTGAATTAAATATATACATTGTTTGCTAAGATATTGCTGTTTTTTTAACATAATAAAAATGTCCTCAAATAGCACTCGCACCCTGTATATATGAAGAAATAGTTTAGAGGTTTGCTATATATATGGGATAACGTGCTCAATATCAGAGATAGATCGTATGTAAATATAAAAGTAAACACTGAAGTCAACACTCAGAGGCGACAGACTGTTTCACGCTAAAGATTCGTTAGAAAAAAAACTGTGGTGGTAAAGCAACGACTCAATTGATAATAGCAGATAGGAAACGCGAGGAGGGTAACCGACAAAATAGTGTCACACATCCAACCTTCTCACAAGCAAAAAACGCAGTCCTTAGAAACAAAAACGAGCCTGCTTTATACAGTCGAGGACCGACCATGATTTGCATGCGAATGACGAGACAACGAGATTTCGCGTTAACCGTCCGAGACCGCCCGGCATAAAACATGGGTGCCGCCATTTTAGTTCTTTTAATCGTTGAGCAATCGGAGTTTGCACGACGCACAGATTCGCGGGCATTTCCGAGGTAGGCCATTTTCACAATTTTTCCCACAAAAACATACAAAACAATCATGAAAGGTGAAATTGAAAAAGTGCATGGGTTGCGTGATGGCGGCAAAAAAAAAGCCACTAGTAAAATAAATTTAATTCTAAAACAATAAATCGATGTAAATAAGCACCTAGTGAGTATAAAACAGAAAAAAAATGTACATAGGGCCCACCCATGGGAACGAAGAAAGTTCTTCTGTCTGCTCGCTTTCGCCGTTTGTGTGTATTTTTCCCAAACGAAGAAGAGTTGAAAGAAAAAGGTTCCTTTTAAAACAATACATAAATTCTATGGTACACAATTTTTGTTCAAATATATATATATATATATATATATATGTGTGTGTGTGTGTGTGTGTGTGTGTGTGATGTGTGTGTTGCATTTTCTCTCTGTTCTCTCGTACTCTCCTGACCGGGGGTCGCGGAATGTTTTGGTGTCCAAAGATGAATGACATCAACACAGGGTATTTTATTAAACATGTCAACGTTTACACTTTCTAACTCTTCAGTGGAGTCGTTCATTCATTGTTGTAAACCTCATTCTGCACGACCCCCCCCACTTCAATGCATGGAAGTTTTGCTCACTGCGCCAAATTGAGCTGTATTCTTGTTGTAGTCTCTCTATCTTCTCTCCCTTAGTCGAGTATCTCTAAATGTTTTTTTCAGAGATGAAAGACATCAGCAAAAATAATTTTGACTGATCTAGTTTATTAATGTCCTCGATGTGTACATTTCTAATTATCCACGGGGTCTCTCCCTCAATGCCGTTTCAAACACGAAATGAAACACGCCTACATTGTTTGACGGTTAAGAAAGAACTCACTGAAATACCAAAAACAAACCCTTTCTATATATATATTATTCCCACGCTGGCTCAGCCAATCAAAATTGACTTCCTTATTTTGTCTTCTATCTGACCCCGAAGCTCAACCTCAGGATGTCAGACCACTCCCACTAAGAAAATAATAGTCTGCTAAATTATTATTTAACATACCTAAAAATTAAAAAAAAATTATGAATTTTATTTCAACTATATTACTCTAAAATACCTTCTACCCTTTCATGTCTGTAAGGCGTGCTCCTGACATTTTTTTTCTTCTTTCGGCTTCGGTCATGTGACTCCCCTGGCATGTAAATCTAACATTTCTGAAAAAGAATTAACATAAACAAAAAAATTCGGCCTGTTTTTTCACGTTTCGCAAAATTTTTTAACGAAAAAAAAAAGAAGAAAAAATGTACCGGACAATCCTTTGTCCATTCTTAGTTACTAGCTACCATGACTCAAGGTCAACGCCTCATACGACAGTTTTGATTCAAATCGCTCAACAGTGAACTTTGACCTCTCCAAATGTGTCCTCCACCCATGTTAGCAGTTACCACTTTTGCAATTCAATATTAATTTGGGGGACAAAACTTCTTAGCTTTTCATTTGAGACTATACGAAATCTACATACGATTCACAAAAAACAAAAAATAAAAACAAAAAAATAATCACTGGTCCAAAAATCTCACAATACACGACAACAGGTCAACCAATTCTATAGCTGAGTCACGTCCTTGCCACATAAATTTTACACTTTAAATATACCATGATCCACACTTATTTCCTGCTCACAGTGACGCGGCATACACAGGTAATTATCACCCTATTTATTCAACTAAAACCAATTAATTACTTTGTTATTTGCATATTAACAGATTTACTTGAATAAATCTTCACCAATTTTGCCACCATTAATTTTCTATAATTACTATTATTAACAATCTGCCCCTGTGTGTCAAAACTGAACTCGCATCAACTCCAATTTCCTTTTCTACCCTTGACTGCTCCACAGGGAAAACAACCACACCCGCTCAGCACCTCTTAACTAATCCACACAGCATATACCCTCCCATTCTACCCAAACATTATCCGGTTTCCCTGTCTACACAGCCAGATATACCAATCCCCAACCCCCAGGACAAAGACCCAAACATATTCGGAAATCCAAAACTGTGCAATCCGAATCTACTTGTTTCCAGAAACAATTAATTAAATTAATTTTCACACAAAATATTAACTCGCAAAATTCACCAATTAACAACTTAATTCTTCAACCAATGAACGCAAAAAGACACACATACGGCTTTTAAAATAAAAAAAAAACAATTCCACACTTTGCTACAAAAATGGACAAAACAATCATTTGTCCGTTAATTACGATTTTCAAAATAATTCTAAAATTAAGACATTTGAATGAACGCAAAACCATAGTCACAAAAATTTCAACTCATTAAAAGTACACAGAAACCAGAGGAAATCAAAGTGGGAATGCCCCATCACAAAATGCCGTCAGTCTTGCTTTTTCAAAACAATCCCACTGCGTTCACGCACGCGAATTCAGGCTTCTCCGTGGCCAACAGACTCTTGGACATTTGGAAGCACACAAAAACATTAAAGCGTGCCAATTAAAATCAACAATAGATTTTCATACATGGTTCTAAACATTTGTAAAAATGACCAAACAAAACAACAAAATCAGTCTCTCACTAAGATGTTTCATCAAAATTGACATTATCGCATCATTATGCACGCGTAAGTGTGGATACTGTATCCTTTCTGTCTTTCTCTATTCTATTCGTCCTTTTTTTCTCGTCTGTCCATCAAAACCTGTTCCCACGAAACAGTCTGCTTACTCTTTATTTGTTTTTTTCTAATTGTTTTTATCATTATATCGTATTTTGTTTAGATGAGTGTGTGTGTGAGGGTGGAACATAGGGATATCCTCGTACTTACAGTGTTTTCTTTTGTTTTTTCTTATCCCCTTGTTGAGGCCTTATCTGAAAATTTTCTTTAAACATTACCACGTTGTGTTGTTATAAATCTCACCCTGCCCCCACCCACCCACAATGCATGGAATTCCTGATCACTGCGCCAAATTGATCTGTATTCTTGTTGTATTCTCTCCCTTCGCTCCCTCAGTCGGGGATCGTTAAATGTTCTGTTCAGAAATAAAATACATCAACAAAGATAATTTCAACTGATCTAGTTTATTAATGTCATCGACGTGTACATTTCTAATTATGCAATGGGGTCTCATCCTCACTGGGCAGCCGTTTCAGACACGAAAGGAAACACGCCTGCATTGTTTGACGGTTAAAAAACAACTCAGTGAAAAACCCTTCTACATCCCACATTCCCACGCTGGCTCAGCCAATCAAAATCGACTTCCTTATTTTGTCTTTCATCTGACCCTTAAGGTCAACCCCAGGAAGATAGCGCAGAGACACCTCCTCTAAAAAATAATAGTCTGCGAAACTATCATTTAAAACACACACACACACATACGTATATATATATATATATATATATATATATATATATATTGTCGCCAGTCTAGTATTGCGCTTAAATTCATACAGTTTAGGTAACATAGCGACGAACCCATCCGTACAATTACCATGAAAGTATTTATAAAAAGGCACAGAGATGCAATCTACAGTAGTGAGAAAGTGACTGAAGCGGAGCCGCCAGATCAGGACCAATAATATTGCTGATTCTTCTTTGGATCGTATCAAGGAGCTCCAGGGAAATAGTAGGAGCACTTCATATATGCCAGCAATATTCTAAGCATGCACGAATGGTAGATTTATAGATATGCAACATGCATTTCAGGGAGAAAAATCTTTTCGTTCAATATAGTGAGCCGATTTTCTTAGCAGCTGATCTAGGGATGGGTTCGATGTAGTCTTTCTACCTCATGTCAGCCGAGAACGTTAGCCCGTGAATGAGTCACTTTTTAGGAGGATAACACCAGAATGCTGATGGAAAGCAGAAAGGGCTCTCTCAGACGTTTAATAGGAGAAGTTTAGTCTTGGAGATGTTCAAATTGATAAGCCTTTACATACCGTCTTCAGGAATCGTTATTGTAAATTTGTCATTAAGTCACTTGAGGAGTGGCTGCAATTCAATGGAACTCGGAGTAGGTAATAAGATAAGTGAACAGGTGTTATTGATTATTGTTTCTATCTCTTGATATCGAGCACTATAATAACAAAAGTGGCTAATATTTCAGTAAGAGGACACAATTTAATAATTGAAATAAAAACAAACATAATAAAAACAAACAACAAGAAGTAATAGTATTTTTGTAGTAGCCGCAAAGTGGTAAATCAAAGAAAAAAATAAAAAAAAATCTTTAGGGGTTCTCATTTTTCTCTTGTTAGCGAGGACTGCGAATGAAACAGACAGGCACCAAAGACAAAATGTTATATATATTAAATGCATAATCATCAAAGTTTGATAACATTTGTGCCTAAAAAGCCAATCCTTCTAGCTACAGAGGGGGTACTGGAAGGACTTACTATATATGATAAAAATATAGTTTTAAGGTATGCTATATTTATGGGTAAAAATGCTCAATGTCAGGATTAAATCTTATGCATTTATGAATATAGAAGTGGACACTGAGGTCAATTCCGAAAGCGGAAACAATCTATTTCATGCTGGGACCCAATGTTCAGGCCATGCGTGTTTTGGAACGAGTATTTATATATACTGGTCAATGGTGCATTATGGGTAACAAGGTCTATTGCACAGGGTGCTATGAGTAAATTTTCGCCATTTTATATCTTAAATTTCACGCATGCGCGTTGTTTGTTTTTGATTTTGTCGACTGGACAGTATAGTACGGTCAGTTGGATAACATCTGTGAGGAAAAAAACACCATGACACAATTCACTCCGCCAGAAATTTGGAAATGTCGTTCTACAGGAGGAAGATGAGGATACTATGGACCGAACATACGAGCAACGACGAAGTTTTAGAGAAAATGGAAGCAAAAAGGACACTTACATTTAACGTCAGGAAGAGACAATTGTAATTTCTCGGGCACATAATGACAAAAGATGATTTGGAAAATCTGATACTCACAGGACAGATTGAAAGTAAATAAAATAGAGAAAAAAATGCTTCAATTCCTTTATGAGCTTGAGTAAATGGATGTCGGAACAAGGTTTAGGGCAGTGGTTCTCAACTTTTTTTTATTTTTACCAATGGATCATTTTTACTCTTAATTTTGTTGTTGGTGGACCCCCATAACCATTCGATGAGAAAAAGAAAAAAATACCAATAGATAAGTTTAGGAATTGTATTATGGAAATAGCAAATGTATATGCTTTACTTTGAAGTAAAACTAATTTAATAAAAATAAACTTGTATTTAAGAACTAAATTCTATGGAACGTTTATGTACACTAGTAAAATAAATCATAATAAAACATTTTAAAATGGAACCCCATAGATCCCAGTAATGTTTAAAATATAAATATAATATATAATAAATAAAATATAATAAAATAGATATAATATACAAATATAAATGTATAAATATAATACATAAATATAATAAAATAAATATTATACATAAAAAAAATATAGCTATAATATATAAATATTAATATAATAAAATAAATATAAATAAATATAATATATAAATATAAATAAAATAAAAATAAATAAAATATAATAAAATAAATATAATATAATATAATATAATATAATATATATATATATATATATATATATATATATATAATTTTTTAAAATATAAGATACTATATTATAATAGGAGGCCAAAAATAATTAAAAAACAAAAAAAATATGGGGACGCCTAGAAAGGCATAAACACCAAAACTTGTGCTCGATGCAAGCTATAAAATATAAGATATAAAATACAGAGAGAGATGCCTTGGAAAAAAATCTCTTACAACCACGCTACCCGGGTTTCGATCGTTCAGTCAGGTTTAAAAAGATGTAGTATAGTGTACTCCACAACAAACTTATTAAACAGCGGAAGGTGAATGGTACTGGTGGGAGTGGGACTAAGAAGGCGAAGGGTCGAAAAAAAAATTTAATATATATATTCGACTCTACCGTCGAATTCGACGTATGAAGGTCAAGCAGATCAGTTCCTAGGAAAACAACAACAGCACATGAGATTTGATTATAGTGGTGAAGGTTTCGTGCAGGACCAGCCACACTTTTGAAGGGCCGAATAGAGAGACCTGGTGCACTACAGGCCACAACGCAGGTTTTGAGTTGTCCTTCTCCTAGACCAGTTGCCATCCAGGCTACACACACACACACACACACACACACACACACACACACACACACACACACACATATATATATATATATATATATATATATATATATATATAAACTTAATACTACCCGTCAAAAGTGTGAATTTTCATTTCATCTTTCGTTTCATTTTTTGGAAGTGTTATCTGATGATCCAGCATCCTTTAAATGGTCTCTGGTGAAATAAATTATTATAATGGAACCTTTAAGTGGTCTGTTTTTCTCTAAATTATTAGCTCTGGATTTACATTGAGCTCTCAGGATTTCATCATCCTTGGGACTACCCATACGGATTACCAAGTTTTTAATATATATATATATATATATATATATATATATATATATACACACACATATATATATATATATATATATATATATATATATATATATATATATATATATATATATATATGTACAGGTGAGATGAAGCAGTTCCGAGAGTTCCGTTAAAAAATAACTTTTCTTCTAAAGTGTAGATGCTGAGAAATATAATCCCGTTACGATTTTTCGTATTGATTACAAAACTGCTTGTCGGACAGACAGAAGTAGGCAGTGTGGTATGTTTGTAGAAATGTACAGAGATAGATAGGTAGATAGGTATAAAGGTAGACTAGGAGGTAGATAAGGAGAACAGTAGACAGAATGAAAGCCAATATAGAGATCGAAAACGAAAAAAAATATTAAGAAGGTCTATTCCCCCCCGCTTTCTCTATTACTTGTTCTCACTTGAAATAAATGAAGACAGCACTAGTTACTTATTTTTAGTCTTTTTTTTTTTGACGCAGGGTGCATCTTGATTATTTTTGATGTGCAAAAAAAAAAAAAAATCAATAATTCTCTGCGTATAAGCTTTTATTTACCACAAGAAAACCCGCCAAAATAACAGCAAAATTAAACAAACATTTAAACATGCATATTTTAATCAGTTTTGTCCATGCAGATAAAAGAGTAGATCAATAAGTCCGTTTCCTGATACGAAGTCATGAGTTAAATTTTTATCTGGGAGTTTTACCCGAAAATATTCGACTGATGTCATTCTGCACTAAATTATGTGCATTGACAAGGGAAGAAAAATCCCCCACTTTTTTTTTTTTTTTTTAAATAGAATAAATTCTTTTTTAAATCATTACGCAACGTATTTACTGATATACCTATATCCAATGATGTATTAATAATCGGTAACAAACACCTGTTTTATGTTTGTGAGTGTTCGAAAGATCAAATATCTGTAGTGGACTCTCACGTCAATTTTGGCGCATGAAAATCCAGCAGTATAGTTTAGAAGTGGAGCACTAGGCGATTTGATTATAATGGGAATAGCTTGTATAGAACGAGTTACACTTTTCGGAATAACTGACAACAGAGAAATGGTTCACAGTATGTTACGAATTTCCCAGATAGGCATCCCCAAGATTCAATTTAGTTTTCATCCTTCCAGACTGATTGCAAAACCAAGGCTGGAGAGCTCAGTCTCTCCTACTATTATTTAATCCATAAGTTGGGGGAAATAGGTTTATGCATTTCAAAGAGTATTGGCTTTAATGCAATCATCAGACATCGAAGATTCCATTAAAACGTAAAACTGTCACCATAGAATAGTCATACCAATGTGCCCCTTTATATGGTATAAACAACGCGTCACAATTGAGCAAAACCCATATGAAAACAAAAACGCTTTCTGTTTTCAGTGAGACTGATTTAAAATTCAACATACACCAACGGATATATATATATATATATATATATATATATATATATATATATATATATATATAACGGAGACATTATAGTTGTTCCAACGAGAGAAAAGTGTATATTTTAAAGAGGAGAGAGAAGTTGCAAATGTTTTTGGTTTCAATGTGGATTTAAAAAAAAATATATTATACTTTATTTTCCATATTTTTGCTCTACTTGTTTCGGGTCTTCCAACCTTCATCAGGCGAAGAGTGGTTATTTCCACATATTTTAAAAGGAAATAATTTTTCCTTATGTTTACCGATGTTTAATCATTGTCTTTTGTGGGCCACACACACACACACACACACACACACACACACACACACACACACACACACACATATATATATATATATGTAAATAAAAAATCGTACTTAAATTTCATTGCTGTAATAGACTAAAAAAATAGTACTTAAATTTCATTGCTGTAAGAGACTAAATGTTTTATGCGAACGAAAGGTGTTTAATTTTATTTTCACTCAATCCTCACGCGATAAAAAAGCAATATAATACGAATAAAATTATATATATATATATATATATATATATATATATATATATATATATATATATATATGCAATATATGTCTATTTATTTTAGTTTTCTTTCTTACAAGTCCACGAATTCATTTCTTGGTGGCTGTAGAAAATTGATGAAGAAAATTTTCTTTCAAAAATTTTTATTTTCCCAATTACTTTCAATCTCACCTGAGACCATCTTCAGTGGTTGCACGTGTTATGCGTTAACACCGTAAATTCAAAATATTTTTCACCACTATGCAAGGCCGGTAAATCATGTGATTTTTAAAGGATTTTTGTAATTGTAGTATTTTAATTTAGTATTTTTATATAACACTTAGCTGTTGACAAATTTTAAGACCTTTGTTGCTATACTTGTAGCTGACTTTATTTATTTTTGTCCACCAATCTCATATATTTGAAAGAAAATTTAGGAATTTTTCTTGAATAATTTTATACCTGCCACAAAGAAATTAATTTATATATATATATAGGTTTGTTTTGTGTTAAGGTGTATCAAACGCAACCGGTTACTTAATTACGACAATAATTTTATTGCTGGTAATAATTTTATCTATCTATCTATCTATCTATCTATCTATCTATCTATCTATCTATCTCAGTATATATTTGTTTGGTTTGTTTTATTTTACGGCATATCAACCGTAATGGGTCATTTAGTGTCGACACGATTTTTATTGCTCGTAATATTTTTTATCTATCTATCTATCTATCTATCTATCTATCTATCTCAGTATATATTTGTTTTGTTTATTTTGTTTTACAGCATATCACCATCAATAGGTTATTTGATGCGGACAAGATTTTTATTACTGGTAATTTTGTTTTGAAAAATGTATTGCTGGTAATAATATTTTACAAAGTATTTCTGGTATTAAAATCTATTTTTACACTTTCATAGTGTTTTTACCACAGTTTGGGGGGTTACTATTTACCTATAACTGGGACCCTAACAGGTGCTACCACACCGGATCAGGTGGACTTGGAACACCAACAATTCCACGCTCCTCAAAACCTCATAATCAAAGTTTTGCTGTTGGATGTGTTTATCGTCTTTCCCATGACAGTATATATATATATATATATATATATATATATATATATATATATATATATATATTGAAGGAAAATGAAATTGCAACGAATTGAATAGATGTTAAAACTGAGAAAAATGATCATATATACAAATCGATATGTATATAAGTTCCCAAAGATTGGACATATCCACATTACACATACTCCATAATTAATGCACTGTTTATCTACTTTGGGCATTACTTTCGCATGCATACAATTACACCAATGGCGGATACCTTCTTGGATACATTACTACACGTTTGTTGCATCTGTTTACACGACAGTGCAAGAACTCTAGGCGATCTAACTGAACGACTCATACATATTCTAAGAGGAACAGGTTTGGCGATTGTGTCGTCCCGGGAAGTTGTCTACCATCTTGCAATGCATGCTGGGAAGTATGGGCATTATACTACAGGATCATACATAGCTTTCCTATTGAAAGGACGACAACAGAATAGATTGAAAAATGTTCTCACAATATGTGGTATCGATAAAGGTTTCCTACACAAATACAAAAGGCGATCGAATTTTGTAATTCAATTTACACCCAAGCCCAGAATCCAGGGGTAAAATACACTAGAAGATGCCGTTGCCCGGGACTCTCACAGACGCAAACAACTATCACTTGCGTGATGTTGAAAACTGTTTCAATCATTGAACAGTATAGAGTGTCATGCAATCTTCCTGTTTACTCTTTACCGAGATAAATCGTTTTAGTGTCAATGACAGTCTGACTAGTAAATAGTGCCCATAGACATTTTGCAAGTAAACGATTGTCAATGGCCCGAGTTGAAATTTCTGGGAGCAAGTTTGCGATGTCCTAACATTATAACATTATTATATGGTTTGCCATTGTTGCCATTACAATGCATCGATCGTTGCGTTTGTTTTATGTGACCGCCCTAACCTTGTTCTTTAGATATAGGAATGTTCATTTGACCTCTGATGCCAAGAACGTATCACTACTGACACATCACATTCAAGATTCCAGCGAAAGGACAATTTGGCCACTCGAAGTCACATATTGCGAGACATTTCAAACGGCTCTGAACGAAGGATGCACATGCGCGATATGATAGCTGCATGCAGTGGACTCTTTTATCACACGGAACTATAAGGAAGTATGTTTTATTAACGTCTAAATATCTGACAGAGATGGTGAACTGTTCTGTGTGTTATTACATCATCAGATGACCAAAGTATACGAATAATTTAGAATATTCCTAATATTCACATGCTATAACCATGCCTAAATTTTATTTACCGTCAATGCATTCACACACACACACACACACACACACACACACACACACACACACACACACACAGATATATATATATATATATATATATATATATATACTGTGTGAAACAGCAAAATTGGTTAAATCGTACAACAACAAAATTGTCCAGTTGTTAGATTAAGTTTTGAACCGTTGTTATCTTAGAAATGATTAAAGATATCTTACTGGAATTCTCCAACGTTTTTATAACACCATTGTACTCTAGTTTGACCAATAAGAATGTATTTAACCCTAAGTTGAAATGATGATCCCCCTTCCTGTTGTGACCTCCTGATCCAGTTTTCCTCTCTACTGTTTCCTCTTTTTAAAAAACTTATTCACCATTCTCTTGATGGTTCTTGAATGGACTTTAAAGATGGAAGCCGGAGTATGAATGTCGGTACCATTGCTGAAAGCCTGAATGATCTTTTTCCTCTCACCAGTTCTTGTTTTTTTTCTCTTAGTAATAAGAGGACATCGAAAATATATGTGTTATTGTATCCGAAATGCTATTGAAAATGAGTTATTGGTTTTTGAACGCGCCAAAGCAACGCTGAGTTTGATTTTAAATTTTTTAAAGTGTTTGCGTTTATACCAAATATGGTGATGAACAAATTTTTACTGGTAAATTTTACTGTCAAAGTAGCATGAACTATATTGTTCAATAATTACAGTAATGTCGCACTTATTATCTAAAAGTCGCACATGGATCAGTTATTTAAATTACAATAAACGTGCAATCAATTTACAAATACATGAATTATTCACACAAAACTAATGCAAAGGTTAATGATTTAAATGGCGAGACATCCATCATCGCAAACAATTCAAATAGTACACAAAAACCTCCAGATCCGTTATGAATGAATTGATCCTTGTTTATATAAATTTCTGCCGTATTAGTTGTTATTTTTACTACAAGCTTTCGTCTATTCCTACAGACATCTTCAGGTATATAATAGATGTTGTTCTTGTTTTTTTTTTCTCTTAGTAATAAGAGGACATCGAAAATATATGTGTTATTGTATCCGAAATGCTATTGAAAATGAGTTATTGGTTTTTGAACGCGCCAAAGCAAAGCTGAGTTTGATTTTAAATTTAGAACAACATCTATCCGAGTGTTGACGTCAATGTCCACTTTTATTGTTACATATGCTCTATTGAGGGCTTTGGCCCAAAAGATAGCTTTTCATAAAACTATATTTTATCATATATATATATATATATATATATATATATATATATATATATATATATATATATCTTAAATGTAAATATATATATCTTAAAACTATATTTTATCATATATATATATATGTGTGTGTGTGTGTGTGTGTGTGTGTATGTGTGTTCTGAAAAGTTCTCAGCTCGATCCAGTTCCCAAAAATCTTTTCTTCTTACGTATGTCATAATTATATGTAGATACCTCCGCGAATTCGGGATACGTATGGCTTAAAATGAATTTTTTTCAATGAAAAAAGCTTTCCTGAAGCTTTTAATTTAGTTTTAAATGAAAGCTAAATAATTAAATTTACTATATCCGGTATGCAAAATACTTTGGTGTAGTTCAGACAGAAATTATATTGATTGAAATAGTTTCATTTTTTTTTCATTAAATTCGATTACGTCAGCCCTTTTAAAATTTAATTTTCCGTTTTAAAAATATTACAAAAATAAAATATATATTTCTGAAACATTATCTGATGAAAATTATCAAATTTAAAGTTAAGTTAATTTGATTTGAAACAAATATTACTTATACAATCAAAGGGAGAAAATGGCATGGTTTGGACACATTACAAAGCACGTCATCCTGTGCAAGGCCATAATACTATGCGCCGTTGATGGTGGACGTAGGAGAGGACGCCAACGTAAAAACTGGTTGAACAATGTCAAACCATGGACAGGTATGGCTGTACCAGAATTGCTGATGTCTGCCGTTGATAAACCGTTGTGGAAAAGAGTGTGATTTCAGCATTCGGATCCGCCCTACGATTATGAAAGTCAATGAGATGATGATGATGCGGTATTGATTCTAATGTCTACATCTATCTATCTATCTATCTATCTATCTATCTATCTATCTATCTATCTATCTATCTATCTATCTATCTCTGGTCTATTCATATCTATCTATCTATCTATCTATCTATCTATCTATCTATCTATCTATCTATTTGAATTGATTGGAAAATTGCTAATGAAAGAAAAATATTTGTTGAGGCTGAGTTTTCTTCTGACATTCTCGTACTGTGTCGGGAAGCCATCAAAATCCGGTGGCATTATAAGGTCCTCCAGAACAGCGTTAAGCTAGTGGTAATGATATTCCGACCTGGGACCCGCGGCTGACCCCGGGGTCATTATTCTTCTGCAGCGCAGTTGTTGCTTGCGCAACAACATTTGCATGCATATTTATTACTGGCTTGACTTAGCAAATGCGTATTTTGGAGGCGTTACCACGATCGATGCTGACCCGCCCACACAATGTAGGAGACTGATAACATAACCCCAGCCCTGCACTGCAAGAAAGCAGGTTTTCTAACTCAAAAGAGATATGAATTTGAGTTTCGCCGAGAACGTTTTTTACTTCTTCTCTAAGCTGTTTACCAATGGCCTTGAATTGACAATACGAATATTTGTAACAAAAGTAGCCAAAATAAAATTAAAAGATTAGTAGTAAGAAACATCGGATAGTCGGCAATATTTCCTCAAATATAGTATAAGAAAGTTTAAATATTTCATGCTCTGTTATAAAATCAATGTTGTTTCATGAAAGATCCTATACAGCATTGAGCAAAATAAGTTAGCCAGCGAGGTAAAAAGAAAATAACAATTTGTTTAATCTTTTCTAAGAAGCTGTAAATATTCACCAAAGGACATCTATGAGTGGTACCTGTGCTTATCCAAGACTGTAATGCAAGTTGTTTTACACACAACACAATACAGGAGGAGATGTAGAACTGAACGCATCGTGATATTGAAAATAGGACATGGAAAAAATGAGCCGCTTGACAAGAATCAAGATTAAGATCATCCCAGATTAAGATTATCCCAGATTAAGATACGCATAAAAATGGCTCTTCTTAAACGATAAAAGATTATGTGAAGTCTGAAGCTTCTAACTTGTCTTTTTTTTCTTCCTCGGCGTAGACGTGTATATACATCTTTACCGGAAGTGACTTTTTTAGACACTGACAAATAAACACGTCCAAAACTTAATGTTTAAAATGTGTTTATACGTCGATCTTGATTATTTTTATGTGCTTCTGAACTTGAAACGAGTTCAGTTGTCAACTGATACGTCTGGGTGATGTATTAGCCATCGCTCGGGTACTTCAAGGAGCCACGGTTTCTTGGTTACTATATTAAAAACAAATTATAAAATTCGTTTGAAAATGAAACGTTTTCCCCAAATAATTGTCGGGGAAGAGGTTAAGTTTCAAAATGGGAAAGGTGAGCCTGTAGAAGACGGTGTAAATTGTCGAAATGTAACAAAATATGAGCCAACATTAAATCGCTAAGGAGCTTGAAGTATCAAGACATGATGCCCAAGTCCCCCGGAAGATGTATGCTGATTTTAGAGGTGTTTTTGGATCGTAGATCTTCAAAATTAGACATAAATAAGGGATTAAAAAAAAAGCTAATGAGGTCATCGGTATTCACGCATACGGAACATCTCGTAAATTAATCGATCAAAGTATATGTCAATATAAAATCTCTAGGAGCTTGGAACATCAAGAAAATATGCTGACGTGAGGGAAGGTTTTCAAATAAGAAAGATCTTCAAAATTAAACAAAAGAGATCAAAGAGGCCTCCAAAATGAACAACTTCCTAAGTAATGGATGAAATCAATATTTCTACTGAAATAGGATACGGCATAAAAGTCATCTAAATGGATGGATTGCAGCCCCCCCAAAAAAACCCCAAAAAACTAAGCAAAAAAAAAAACGATCCTTAACTAAAATTAAAAAAAAAAACAATGAATAAGACAATGGAAAACATTATGTAAAAGATGAATTGCCTTGAGATAATAAAAAATCGGTAAAAGTGACAAAAGTTCATTTGGTACAATAAATAATTGGAAATATTCAACAAAATCAGTAAAATTGGATTGCGGGGTTTTAATAGTTTGAAACTACATCAAAAGCAATGTTACAAGAAAGTCGATGGCATATTGAATATCGAAAAGTCTATTACGAGATTAGAGCAGCAGATGAAAAGTCTTTTACGAGATTAGAGCAGCAGGTGAAAAGTCTTTTACGAGATTAGAGCAGCAGATGAAAAGTCTATTACGAGATTAGAGCAGTAGATGAAAAGTCTATTATGAGATTAGAGCAGCAGATGAAAAGTCTATTACGAGATTAGAGCAGCAGGTGAAAAGTCTTTTACGAGATTAGAGCAGCAGATGAAAAGTCTATTACGAGATTAGAGCAGCAGATGAAAAGTCTATTATGAGATTAGAGCAGCAAAAGATGAAAAGTCTAAAGTTATTATGAGATTAGAGCAGCAGATGAAAAAGTCTATTATGAGATTAGAGCAGCAGATGAAAAGTCTATTACGAGATTAGATTATTGTGAGCAGCAGGTGAAAAGTCTTTTACGAGATTAGAGCAGCAGATGAAAAGTCTTTTTACGAGATTAGAGCAGCAGATGAAAAGTCTATTACGAGATTAGAGCAGTAGATGAAAAGTCTATTATGAGATTAGAGCAGCAGATGAAAAGTCTATTACGAGATTAGAGCAGCAGGTGAAAAGTCTTTTACGAGATTAGAGCAGCGGGTGAAAAGTCTATTACGAGATTAGAGCAGCAGATGAAAAGTCTATTATGAGATTAGAGCAGCAGATGAAAAGTCTATTACAAGATTAGAGCAGCAGGTGAAAAGTCTATTACGAGATTAGAGCAGCGGGTGAAAAGTCTATTATGAGATTAGAGCAGCAGATGAAAAGTCTATTACGAGATTAGAGCAGCAGATGAAAAGTCTATTACGAGATTAGAGCAGCAGATGAAAAGTCTATTATGAGATTAGAGCAGCAGATGAAAAGTCTATTATGAGATTAGAGCAGCAGGTGAAAAGTCTATTACGAGATTAGAGCAGCAGATGAAAAGTCTATTATGAGATTAGAGCAGCAGGTGAAATTATGGAACACCTTTTTTATAATCTAAAAAAAGAAGTTTCTCACTAATAAAAACATGACAGTATGACAAGACTGGTCTGCCGAAAGACTTCACCGTAACTTAATCGAACTTCTGCAGAGAGATTTTTTTTAAAATCGTGTGTATAACAAAAAGTTAAATAATTTACAAGAGCTTTGGGTTTACTGCCAAGTGGAATGAGAGGACGTCCTCAAAGAAACAAATTTAAAGCTGTTTTACTCTATCCTATGTAGACTTGAGCCTGGTGTTCATACCAGTAGGAGCCACACTAAACACTCCACTTCCCACCCGTGGAACTCCCTTCTGTTTAATTGATTCCATGATAGCTACAATCTACAAAGATTTAAATGCAGCATCAATCGCCATCTTTTGTCTTCTTGAATCCCATTCATCTTTTGCCCTTTCCTCAATCCTACTTATTTCCCCTTTCACCTTCACTCCCTGTAGTGTACTAGTGGCATACCCATCTGGCTTAGGGTGAAATGTTTTAAAAAAAGAAATAGTTTGTGCAATTTTTATTATTATTCGCCAACAATCATTCTCATCACCACCAACATCAGTTGCCTAACCAGGTGTGGTGATAGGGTACCTCTAGTGTGTCTTAGGCAAAGTAGACTATTCCCCCTCAAGGACAATAAAATCAGTTAATTCTACGATTCTTCAAGTTTCTCGTATATTTTGCATATCTTATTTTCAGTATCCCGATGCATTCCGTGGTATCTCTCCCCTCTTATTAAGTCTATGTGAAAGCGATAACTTGCATTATAATCCTGAACACAGAGACTGATTCTAAAAGTACTTTGTAGAAAATTTAAAACGTTTCAGTAAAAATGAAGAAAATTGATCTTTTGTCACGAGTATCACATTTTTCTGATCATCGTTGCGTTAATGACCGATTTTTTTCTTCACATTTGTCATATAGGAAGAAAATGACTAAATACTGGCACCGAGGTTCGAGCGTGACACTCTGGACTTATGAATATATGTTTCCTGCCAGGTGTATAAATAGGGTGTCAGGGTACTGACTGAAGTGATTATTGAGTGGAACTATCCAGTCGAATTAGTGTGAATTATTGTGCGTCGATGATTGGCCTTTTAATTTAGGATTTACCGAACGTTAAGCCGATTAACAAGCTATTCTCTAAAATGGTTGTCTCTGGTTGACTTTTACTTCTTTGTTCTTGTTAAGTATTTATTTGCAGCTGTAATTTAATACTGTTTTATTTTGACATTGAAGTCTTGAGTTATATTTAATTATTAACGGCCACCGTACGTCACAAAAGCATTTCAAATTTCTTTCATGGCTATCCCTTTAGTGTTCAAAATATTTAGTATCTCATTTGTACAAATCAAGAAACGGATTATATTTAAGGCAAACAATTGTTTCACTGTTACGAAATTCTTGAACATTATTGGTTGATGATTTTAGGATAGGCCAATTTCTGTACAAGGCTTGATACGTGGTGGAACCTGTCGCAACCAAATTAAATATAGAATGTGATTAACGAGTGAAACACCAGACTAAACTTAATCTAAAATAGCTGATCTATGATCATCCCAGTATGTAGTGGGATTTTATGTACTCTACAAGATACCAGAGTAAGCTTCGTATTCGGTGTCATGTCAGCACATCAGAAGATCTAGGTAACTCGAAGGTTGACATAAAATTTGCCTCAAAGCTACCAAGTGCAGAATCAGGACTTAACAGTTGTCGTTGGATGTAGTAATACAAACATAGATGTGAACCCAGCTGAAATTAAGATATGCTCACAAAAGTCAATTGAATAGCAGGAATTTACGAGTAACGGGACAGAATACTTTATATTCTCGCAAGAAGATCGAATGTTCGAAGAAAGCTCCAGAAACACATACCCTTGATTCGGAGTTTAGAAGTGAATATATCATAATTTTACATATGAAAATTAAGTTTCTTATTCATTCTTCCATCAGTATTCACCAGTCTCTACACGCATCTACAAGTATCCATTCTTCCATCAATATTCACCAGTCTCTACACGTATCTACAAGTATCCATTCTTCCATCAATATTCACCAGTCTCTACACGTACGTGTTTCATTTCTATATTTGGATCTATTTGAAGGACATTTCCTTATCAGAATATTTGTTCCGCCTGTTATCCCAAGAGATAAGTCTGAAATTCCGAACCAGACATTTTGAACATTATCTCTTAATAGTGAATATAAAATCCTTTTTGATGTGACTACCATAGATGTCTACCTGAATGTGTCTACAAAATGTGTCTATTGAAATATCTGTGGAGTCTGGAAATTCAAGTGTGATATGTCAAAAGTTCAGATTAATCTTTAGGTTGCCACTGGCTTCATAGAAAATATATTTGATATTGACGTAGATAAAATGCCAAACACCGAACATAATAATAACTAACTCTCCTTCTTTTGCTGTCAAAAGACTGGCACGCTATATATAGCGTTGCGTTTCTGCAAGTTTACTTTTACGTGTTTTAATAACAAGTTTTGTTTGAGCTTTTAGACGTTTTTTTTCCATTTTCTCAAGAGAATTAAAAAGACCCTTTGTCGTCTGCTTCTACTCCTGTAAAAAAGAAAAAGAAAAAAGAAAACATTAATCGATTATGATGTGGAAATTTTGTCTCAGAGAAAAATAAAATTAAGAAAAAAACATCGTCCTGAGCCCGAAAAAAGAGCACAGAGAATACATCTTCTTCTTCTTCTTCTTCTTCTTCTTCTTCTGTAAAAAAAGAAAAAAGAAAAAGTAAAAGAAAACATTAATCCGTTCTGATGTCATGGAAATTAAATTTCTTCTTCTTCTTCTTCTTCTTCTTCTAAGAAGAAGAAGAAGAAGAATAATTAAACATAATGGACTCAAATAAATAATCCAAAACTAATTTTACTCTATTTACATTATTCGGACTATTGTCCTCATCTTTGTCGCCATATTTATTACAACGTTTCGGCCGTTATACGCTCCGGCCTCCTTCAGGTGGTTGGAATGTCGAACTGAACCATTTATTTCGCTCACTGGGGTAGACTGTTCTAATTCCACGTGCCATGTTTAATGGATGTCAGTTATCAGTTATCTCCTGTTAATCCCCCTCTCCAAGTTCTCAACTGCCTTAACCGGGTATTGAACTCACACTCTTTGGGTTCTGTTACTGGATCTAACGAACACCTTTATCCACTGTGCCATGTGTCCTCAAGGACATATGGCACAGTGGATAATTTTACTCCTATATTTCCGTAGTAGTAAACTATCGTATTAGTATACCGTTTGAATTATAAACAATGTGTTGGAGACTCAGATCAACGCAGTGTATATTTAAGTTTCAAAATATATCTGCTTTAGTGTGAATAAAACTAATCAACCATCAAAGGAAGCGGAGTGACCTTTATATAGTGGATTGAAACATAACTTCGTGGCTTTTTGCGGTATTTGAAAATGTGATTTCGTTTCAGATGTGACTGAAATTTATGACATACCTATCGGGCGGCATTTAAGCTAGCTCCTGTGGAATTGATTGGACCTTTATCAAAATAGGTAGCGAGGAGTAGATGCAATAGGCAACAATAAACTACAGAAGAACTCAAAATTGATCGCTGCATTTAAGTATTGCATTAATATTTAAGCTTATATTTTTCTGTTGCCACCTAATTTAAAGACAATTTGATATACGTAGGTCCTTACTTTCAGTACAAACAATTATTTTTTATATCATGGGTGACTTTCGGTAGATTTCGCAATAAATTTCGATTATTCCAAAATTTATTTCCAAGTTATAAAAATTGTTATCGTACAAAAAAAAAAAAATAATCGTCGCAAAAGATCACGCAAAATATCGGTGAAAACAATCGTAGTAATGGAAACTTGGGGATTGCGGGTCCATATCAGGCACGGAATGTTTTTAATTTGCTTACGTAGTCGGCCTAACTTCAAAATGGTATGGTATGTTAGGCTACGGCCTTTAGGACTAAAGTTGAAAATGAGGACAATTTTATTTTGAAACACTGTAATTTGAACATGAAAAAGTATGACACTGACATTGGCATTTATTATATAGAAGAAGAAGAAGAAGATGAGCTAAAGAGAGTTGTGTCCCTTTAATTGAAAAAGTGTGACACACTGACATTAGCATCTCTCATATAGATCATTGTGAAATATGACTTTTCAACGCGTCTCTCTATAAGAATCTTGTGTGGGTTGTGAATTGTTAATAATTTGTTTCGTTAAGAGGGAAAATGTAACGTTCTTTTATTTCTTGAAAATAAAAAAGGTGTACCAATAGCGAAACACATATGTCTCGTTTATGGCTGTAATGCCATAGCTCAGAGTATAAGTTGTAAGTGATTCGATAATATTTGTTTTATGTTGATAGTTGAACTTTCGTTATTCGTCATGTGCCGATCCATATTTGCACGAACCCAAAACATAAACAAGTTGATGACACAAAAATACTTTTGAGCACCCACTGAAAGGAAAGAATCAAAGCTCCTAAAAGCTATAATCCCACCAAATAAACAAAACCACATCAAATATCTTTCAAAACAGGAGACGGTCTCTTGAAGTGTGTATAAAATATTAATATGCGCAATAATAATAATAATAATAATAATAATAATAATAATAATAATAATGATAATAATAATAATCAAATGAAGTCTATCTATACCTTAGATATACATGTAGTAAGATACAGCTTCAAGGTTATTAAATGGATGTTGAATGGCATTTAAAGTTTGGACGTCAAGACAAGAAAAATGTTTACCCAAATGAGGATGCGCCACCCGAAATCAGATGTTGATAGGGTGTATATACCAAGAACTTTAGGGGGCCGAGGTTTAATCCAATTTAAATTAACTCTAAAAACTACAACAATTGGATTGGAAGCCTACCTCACAAAAACGAATGACCCTCTCTTACAAATAGTAAAACACTAAATCCACTTAATCAACAAAGAAGCTGCACTCTCAAGAAATAGCATAATATACCTGAAATCCTACCAACAAAAAACGAAGCGAATACCATCCACGTCAAACGAGTAAAACAGAAAGTAATACAACTTGGCCAAATGAAATTACAACAAAACTGGGAGGACAAGGCGTTGCATTGCAAATACATAAAAAGAACGAAAGAAGCAGATGTGGACCAATAGAAAACACATCAGTGGCTGAGGAGCACAGCGTTGAAAGCTAAGACAGAAAGCCTAATTATATTCAGCTCAGGACCAAGGCCTCGCAACTAGATCCTATCACTGTCACATAACGATAGAACTAACCCGAAATGCAGGATGTGTTGAAAATATGATGAAACTGTCGACCATATTATCTCAGGATGTCCGAAACTATTTAAAAAAATGAGTATACCCACAGACATAACAAGGTAGTGAACTGGAAGATATGCAAGAAGCACAAAATTGAAACCACTGAGAGATGGTATGAGTATCAACTAGACAGAGTTATTAAAAAAAAATGTAACCATCCTCAGGGATATGCCAATTCAAATTGACAGGGAAATAAAAGCCAACAGACCTGAAATTGTCATTAAAAGACAACAAATTCAAGAAGTGTATGCTTATTGACATAGCATTAGCATATTGACGGAGAGAAATACCTCCAAGAAAATTATCGAGAAATTGTCCCAATACAAGGATTTGGAGATCGAGATTAACAGGATGTAGGGAATGAAGACTGAGACTGTACAGATAGTAATCGGGGCTCTGGGCCTCGTTAGAATAGGAATGGATAATTTTACTAAAAGTGTCCCAGGTAAGATCAACATACAAGTGGCCCAGAGAATTGTCTTATTAGGAACATCCCTCATACTGAGAAAAGTGCTATGAATTAAATAACAATTTTCATGTAGGGATTATGGACCATAGTTTGGACCTGGCAGGATACAAAGCAGGACAAATAACATACACAAATAATAATGATAATAATAAAAGTCGGGTGAGATTCTGTGCGTTGTTTTTAGTGTGGTACCGCTCACTTTAGTTATTACATATGACATAACATTTCAAACTTGTTATTGTTTAAAAATATCAGGATGTAACCAACGAAATCTATATATATATATATATATATATATATATATATATATGGACACTCCCGCCGTATTCGACGTGTGAGGGTTCAGTAACTCAGTTCTTCGAACCAAACAACCAGAGTACCCGAGCATAAAACGATAAGAAAGGATTAAACATCAATTGCAAGAAGACAGAATGCATGGTTGATAGAAAAAGGAAGGGCCCAATGTTCAAATTACAGATTGGAGATACCAAAATCAAACAGGTGCAATAGTTTAGATGTCTGGGAAGCGTATGAACAGAGGACAGAAAGTGCAACATGGAAATCCGAAGTCTCACTGGGATAGCGAAATATGCCTTTCAAAAGCTGAGCAAAGTATTAAGAAACAAATAATAACATTTGATCTGAATTTGATCTTTAACCCACAGATATATATATATATATATATATATATATATATATATATATATATATATATATATATAGGTAAAATGAAAACAAATTGAGTATTATTACACTGTGCGTAACATA
Organism: Acanthosepion pharaonis; assembly: GCA_903632075.3. Taxonomy (NCBI): domain Eukaryota; kingdom Metazoa; phylum Mollusca; class Cephalopoda; order Sepiida; family Sepiidae; genus Acanthosepion; species Acanthosepion pharaonis. The sequence continues at coordinate 2,771,532 of CAHIKZ030004635.1, read as the reverse complement.
ATTTAAAAAGAGGTCTCAATACAGAGTAGAGATAAATATTATTTAGTTTAGGATATTTAATATCCTAAAATAAATTTTATATATATATATATATATATATATATATATATATATATATATATATATATATATATATATATTTTTTAAAGGTCCACAACAGAATACACTTGCAAATATTTGATGAAATATAAAGACATTTTGGAATGCTTACTTTTCACCACTCTCTCATCCAAACAGAAACAGTTTTATGTACTTTTATTGTAGCTCTCATACATACAAGGCTCTACAAAAAGTCTGAATAATGTGTTCCTCTTACGTTCAATTCACGAATAATGTGTTCATCTTGCGTTCAATTCACGAATAATGCGTCTATGTTGCGTTCAATTCACGAATAATGTGTTCATCTTGCGTTCAATTCACGAATAATGTGTTCATCTTGTGTTCAATTCACGAATAATGTCTTCATCTTGTGTTCAATCCATGAATAATGTATTCATCTTGTGTTCAATTGTGTTCATCTTCTGTCTCGACGGATTTTCACACAGATTTCACAATAATTGTTTTCTTGAAGATTTCTTAGTTTACAAATGCCATTTCATGATTTAATATACATAATTTTGGATAGCCCTTCATTCAAACACACATAACTTATTCATTGGCATATCAGAACACCCCATTTGATCCAGAAATCTCGAGAACATCAAAAAGTTCTCTACTGTTAGAGAACGCTTAGGCTGGCCCGGAAAGGCAAACTACTGGTTAAAACTGTGACCACCCAAATTGAGTGAGAGTAATATAAACTCCATAGACAAGGAATTCTGATGATAATAGATTAACTTTATTTAACTTTTATTATAAGGCCAAAACAGCGCGATGAAACGGCTGCAAGAATTAGAAAATATCTTGCCGCACTCAGATTCCTTAGTGAGGCAAGACAGCACGTGGTAATAGATTTTGGCCAACCGGCTAATATGCGTCCTGTCGATCATCACCGTCTCCGTGACTTCCTCCGAAAAACGATGCTACGATTACTCTTCCACAGAAAATAAGGCGAGTAAAAGCGAACATTGTCCGTTGTTTAAGCAATATATCATGTAGCGTTGGGGATCCTGAGAATTGAAACCAGAGACGACGCGAAACGCGACTCTCTCTGTGACTTTTCAAAACATGCCTCTTTTCGTCCAAGTATTACAATTTCTAAGATTTAGGGAAAAAGTTAGGTTTATATAATAATCGTTGTAGACATTTGCTCAGGCTAATTTGTGTTTGTTCCACACCAACAGAGTCAATTTCCGCTTTGTACTGTAACTAAACTGAGTCAACTTTAGTAACTATTTCAACGAGAGAGCGGATATATTAAAAAGGCCAGTGCGTTCAAAGCCTCGGTCATAATGACTTGTGATTTCGTGTTATCGCAACCATTCCCGGCTGTGTATACCCATTTTCAATCACATGGTTTGGGTCGACCTGTAGTATTTTTCAGTATTTTTTAGGTACTTACCAGCAATGCTCTACGCTGGGATACACTCCACAAGACGATATAACTTCTTTGACACAGAGATCTATAGTTGTTATAAGTTCCTTAAAGAAATCATGTTGAGATTGAAACCCTACATTGATTAAAACATACATACATACGTACAATTATGGATGTATCTAGGTATTAATATATATATATATATATATATATATATATATATATATATATATATATATATAAAAAAGTGAACATTGAAGTCAACACTCAGAGGCGACAGGCTCTTTCATATAGATGCATGAAACAGCCTGTCGCCTCTGATGTTTATATTTATATTTACATACGCTCTATCTCTGATATTGAGCACTTTATCCCATAAATATAGTACATTTTAATACTATATTTTTTCATATATATATATATATATATATATATATATATATATGGATGATAGATTAATTACACCAGCCGTTTGAAAAATGATTTTTCTCCAATGAAATCTCAGTTGGGCTCCCAGTTTGGAATCTAAGGCTTCACATAAGAGAAAAACATATTTTAAGTAAATATTTTTCAGTACGGAGTCCGTATCTGAAATATAGGTCCGTTTGAAAATATGGAAAACATTTCTAAAATAAAAAAAAGAATATATATATATATATATATATCAAAATCAAAGCAAGAACAAGCAAAAAAAGCATTATCTGTGCAATTATATTGATGTGCTGCTTATTTTTACTCTGACAGCAGGATAACTAGTTGTCACGATGCTTTCGTTTGCGGAAGTTTGTCCGTAATTGTTCGACTCGAACGCTTGAGTTGTCGGCGACAAGTGAATGACTGTTGAGTTCAGATGCAGTGAAGTGCATTGGCAATGCGGGCTTTTTAGATTCCGCGGCAAAGTGCGGGGCTTGTCAGTATGTGCGAAAGAAAAGTGGAAGGAAGCGGAAATAAAAATGTTAGAGGAAAATCGACGAGGAATTTGAAGTGGAGAAGGGTACACAGAAAAAGAACAGGAAAGAGCGCGTGGGTGGCTAGAAAAGAAGAAAAGAGATAGCAAGAAAAATGGTAAGAAAGAGAGAGAAGAGGTTTGCTAACGCGGGTAGGAGGAGGAGAAGGAGAAGATTTCAACAAAAAGATAATGAAAACGAAAAGGAAGAAAAGAAGAAAAAAACGAGAAAGAGAATGAGAGAAAGTAAGAGATACACGAATAAAAGGAGAGGACAAATCAAAGAACGAGAGGAAAAATCATTAGGAGATGAATAATAATAATAATAATAATAATAATATATATATATATATATATATATATATATATATATATATATATACAGAACCTGTAACAATTTTATGGTACTTTACAATACACACAGGCGGAAGAATCAACGCTCATCGTCCATACATAGTCATCAAAGACCACAGAAACAGAATGTGCTTTCTTTTTCTTATTGACATGACAGTCCCTGCAGATTGTAATGTATCATTGAATGTCTTGAAAAAACTATCAAAATACAAGGATTTTCAAGTGAAATTCTAAAAAATATGGTACATGAAGACGCGAATAATTTCAGTTGTGTTTAGGGCCTTAGGTTTGAATGGAAAAGGTTCTGATAGACCCATTGAGGGGATTCTTTGAAGACCATGTCTTAAAAAAATACAAAAAAATATTCTCTCAAGCACTGCCCAGACCATACGGAGGACGTTATCTATGTAAAATCTGTTTGCTTTTAGGTTGTTTCTCGAAGTCTCGGGTTGAGACTTGGAAGCAACTCTTATTGCACAAAGCAACGGCAAAACATAATAATAATAATAATAATAATAATAATAATAATAATAATTTTACACAAATCTAGAATGGTTTCATTTTTGCATTTTGTTTCGTTTTTATCTGTTTCTCTTAACGGCGTCTTTGTTTGGATTACAATAGCGTCCTATCCTCGGAGCAGTCATTGGAGCAAATTTCTGAAAGGTACAAGTCAGATACTGAAAGGGAGAGGAAACGAAGCAGAATGCAATAATAATAATAATGATAAAAATAACGGTAGTCATAGTAGTGATGATAATAATATTATATAACTTGTATATATGTACATGTATGTGTACATATATATGTGTATATATGTACATATATATGTGTATATATGTACATTGATTAGTATAAAGCCGCAATTTAAATTTTAGATTAATAATATTTTAATTTCAGAGACATGTTACGAAGTTATATTATTTGTTGATATACCTGATATATAATTGGTAACTATTAGTTTCATTAATTTTTTGTTACGCAAATCTTAATTTCTTTACCTGATTCAGGCAGCGCATTAGACAGTTATTAAACTCTTATTACCGTTAATAGGAAGAAGAAAGAGAAACAAAGAGAAATGTAACAGTAGTCGTCGTAGTAGTGATGAAGATTGGTGGTGCTAATTATGATGATAGTGAATTAATGTTCTTTTCTTATTTATTCATTAGTAATATATATATATATATATATATATATATATATATATATATATATATTATTTGTATTTAGGCAGCAATCCTTCTTTCATGCACATTTCATTGAATACGACAGACAAACAGCTTTTATTTAGTTTTTTATACAATTTCTCATGCGATCTAATAATTTTTTTCTTTTCGGATGATAAATTATATAAAAACTCATCGAATGTTCTTTTTATCCGAGCGCTTTCGGCTATACATTTAGCCATTTTCAAGGGTTAAATATTTTAACTGTTAAATAAGAAATACTTATACATTTTTCAAAACACGATTAAGATATTGTTTCTATGTTCAAAGTTAATATTAAGCGTGGTTTTTTTGTTTTTATTAATAAGGCTTTCGCTATTTTTAGCGTTTTATTGCCTGTAGATAATGCTATTATATTAGTGTTGTCAACAAGTATGTTACAAATTGTGTCCGGTAGGTCTCCATGAATATTTAAATGAGATCAAATTGAGCTATTGTCAGAAAGATATAGAGTGAGTCTGCCTGTCAAACATGTTGTAGTGTGGCTTATATAATTATTTATGAATTTTGATTGATCAGGAATACAATTCCTTAATGAACATTTAAATTCGTAAATGATATTTGCCCTATTTAATTTTTTTTCTAGGAGTTGAATTATTATTTTTAATTATAAGGTTATAGGTTTTAGATTTTTTGTAATAAATAATTTTTTGCTATTGTCTACTGGTGTTATGCATTTTTTATAGTGTTCTTAATTCTGCTTTCATCCTATTTATAATTTCGTTCATCTGAATTTTATAAAAAATATTAATGTTATTGTTTATGTTTCTATTCGTATTCGATGAAATGTGCATATATATATATATATATATATATATATATATATATATATATTTCTTTAAGCTTTTCACCCCAATCAAGGTGGGAGTGCCAGTAGTACGCAAGGGGCTACAGACAATGTAAGTAAGGGAAAAGACTGGATATAGGCGGTGAGGGGGGGGTGAAGAAAGGATAAAAAGAAGAACGGGGATGAAGGCAAAAATGAAGATGTCGATTGACATTACATTTAAATTTTTGAAGATTATAGTTACCAGGGATTCAAGTAAGAAGAAGGGAGTTCCACTGTCGGGAAGTGCGAGAGAAAGCTGCTACTGAAGTAAAAAAAAAAGGCTGTTACATTTAACTGTTTCAACAAGAAAAAATTGGGACCGAGATGCCAACCTAGTAGCACGCTTAAATTCACGCAGTCGGGGTACCAGTAAAAATAGCTCGTCAGAGCAGATGCCATGAAAATAATGATAGAAAAGACAGAGGGTGGCCACATTACGTCGATGAAAAGTGACTGGAGTCGAAACCCCAATTCAGGACCTATCACATTGCATATCCGTAGATACTATTTTCATTTTATAATTCATACAATAAAAACACTTATAGTAAAATTTTATTTAAATATAATTAGTGACTATATATTAATTGTACTTATGGGTAAATATATATTCGTGTAATAACATGATTGAGAAGATGAATATAGTTTCATATTATTGAATATAAAAGAGAAAAAGTCAAAGAAAATTCCGTTGAAAATTGGATTCTGTTGGAGTCTCGTGAAGTACGTCCCGTCTCCTTGGGATCCAAACGCTTATAAATGCTGTTGTTGTTAATAATAGGACTAACAAAAAGATAGCAGGGAGAGGCCTGGCTCCCTGAACGTGATGGCCCACCATGGTATGGATATGCTCTGGTACCCACGTACTAGCCTCCATGTCTAGGTAAATACGTACTATAATGCTGACACGAAAGAAAAAAATTACTAAACCACATTGGTCGTCACAGGGATCTCCGCGATTCCCGTTAAGGAGCCAGATTGGAATAGAAAAGATTGCAACTGGAACAAACTCTAACCAATGAGAACTAGAGGAAAGCCACACCGAGGACAATCCTCACAGACACCCTCTATATTTATTAGACGAAAATCTCTAAGAAAGAACAATAAATGGTCTAGGGAAGTGTATATTGAACTAATAATAGCCTTTTACACTGCTACAATGAATCCGACAACGACAACAACGACAAAAGCCGCCTATAATATCTGGCGAGAAAAACAGTCCTCAAAAAGACTAAACATCGTTGCCAACAAACTAGCCAATGTCCAATTTACATTATTCGGACTACTGTCCTCATCTTTGTCGCCATATTTATTACAACGTTTCGGCCGTTGTACGCTCCGGCCTCTTTCAGGTGGTTGGAATGTCGAACTGGACCCTTTATTTCGCTCACTGGGGTAGAATGTTCCAAGTTCTCCACTGCCTTAACCGGGTATTGAACTCACACTCTTTGAGTCCTGTCACTGGATCTAACCAACGCCCTTATCCACTGTGCCATGAGCCGAAACGTTGTTATAAATATGGCGATAAAGATGAGGTCAATAGTCCGAATAATGTAAATAGTGTATATAATACCTCATCTCAGAAATATAGACAGATAGCCAATGTCAGGCGTGAAATCATCAGGTAAAATGAATACCTGTCATAGAACTTGAAAGGATTTGAGAAAATATCAAAAATAGATTAAACGTTAACATTGAGGGGTTAAATACCAACCCAGAGGAAACACATACAGAGCAACAAATAGAAACCATTTTTAATAATCCATCTGAGCAAATAGAGGAAGATAATGACGAATATGTGAAAGAAACAGAGATAACAAAAATATCCGATATGAATGGGAGAATGTAAAGGAAATTTCTTTCGAGGAAAGGCCAACAATTCCAAAAGTAAGAAAGAACCGTCAAGTGAAGGAAAACCATCAACCTCGCTAACCAAGTAATTAGAAAAATAAGGGACGAAGTGGAAAGACCGATGAACCAAATTGAAATTAATCATCTTATATCCGCGGCCTCGGCAACGATCGCAGAAACAAAAGTCTCCTTTCCATCTTTGAGAAATTTCTCCATCATTCACTGTTTTACAAGAGGATGGATGTTACCTGGCAGTACAGTACTTTTTTTCTTTGTTTCTAGCGACATTTTCCTTGTTTCTTAATATTTTGTTTAATTTTCAGAAAGAATTACCGGGAACAAAATGACGAAACGAATCATATAGTACGATTCGCTAGCAGACGAATAAGTAAGATCATATTCCTCTGGCGTAAATTTTAAATTGATGCCTTCTTTTTTTCGCCATGGATTATTGCCATTTCGCTTAAAGTTCAGATTTTCTTGATTACAAATGAAATCTTAGAAATTTTCAAAAATATTTCAGTGAAATTTCTTGTTTCCCAAATGATAATTTATATTGATTATTTTTTACGGCTTATCAAAATTTTGTATGTTATTTGAAGCCAGAAAATATTTTTAAATTGTAAGAAATTTTTGGAAATAATAATGGCTTAGTAATACAAATCTTAATAATGAACCCTTGACGGAGAAGAGTTGAATTCCAAGGTTATTTGCGCGTTAGTAATTACAACGAACCTAACTCAAATTGTTGTTCGACTCTTTAGTTAACAATTCTTAACTTAACACCTGTGAATCCTAAAGCAGTCACCCATCCAATTACTGACAAGGATCGTCGTTACTTAACTTGATCGTACAGAAACCGGTGTTTCAATGTGAGGTGGCAGCAAGTCGATAGTTTATAGGTTAGATTCATGGGAAAAAAATGTTTAAAATGACCCCAGATTGACATTGTTTAAAGTAAACTCATGGATAAATATTTTGAGCTAAACTGAGAACTAAAGAAATTATATAATATGATGGTGACAGTTGTGCCAATTCTTGCTGGATTACCGTGAACATTCTAGAAAAACTACCGAAAAAAGGTAGACATTGAAAGCTACTCTAAGGAAGAATCAAAACAATCCTCACAACGTTATTACTGAATAAAGTTAAACTCAGTGCAGAGCTCCAGAGTATTGAGAAGCCTTATTACGTAATGTCCAATGTCATGCCTTGTGTGAAAGCTTTGTGAACGCAATAATAATAATAATAATAATAATAATAATAATAACAATTGCTTTGATGCTAGACATTCATGGATTGCATGGATTTGATCTTTATTCATTGGAAGTGTTATTATATACATCTTTTTTTGGTGAAATAAGACGAACTTCAGTAAATATCTCGTTTACTACCACAGATTTTCTTGTCAGCTGCATGGCCTTAACTAGTTGGGCGTATCCCCTTAGGGGGTGGTTCACTGTTCATCTCTGTTCATTAGCGGGAGTATTCAACAAGCACCATGGCCGGGTCGAGAGGATTTTATTTCTTTTTATTTTATTTTGAAGCATAAATCAACCAAGGTTATTCCACCTACGGGTATTTCTAACCGGGCTCCATCTGGATGATTATGCGTTGCTTTTATCAAAACTTGTCACCATAGCGGGCACGTTTGGCTGTGATGCATGTGCTTGATATACACTTATCAGACTGGGTATCAAGGTGAGTATATTGGGTTTCCTATCAAATCCATGCGATCCATGAATGATCTAGCATCAAAGCAATTATTATTATTATTATTATTATTATTATTATTATTATTATTATCAGCAAAACACTTTTGACAAGATGTACTCTAACTCAATAATAATAATAATAATAATAATAATAATAATAATAATAGCAGTAATAATAATAATAGCAGTAATAATAATAATAGCAGTAATAATATGACAGTTTGGATAAAAGTTTGACTACTACTGACACTAAAATTTAATGCAAGCATAAAATGATGAGATATACAGATAGATAGATAGGTAAAGAGAGAGGGGGAGAGCGAGAGAGAGAGAGAGAGAGAAAGAGAGGGAGAATGGAGAGAAAAGGAGGGAAGGAGGAACAGAGACAGTTACTTCTATGTACTGTGTCTCTTCAGGACGTTGGCGGTCATAGCTCTCCTCAATTTCCTGTTCTTTGTAGCTCTTTATAAATTTTATTTTTTTATTATCTATTCTACACCATCATCCATCATCCACTTATTCAAGCACTCAAGGTAGATTATGCGTTGTTTTCTTCTATTCGTCTTGCCTTCAATCTGCCTTGTGAGTATCAAATTTTTCGAGCCCTCTTTTCTAATTATGTACACTAGAAATTTCAGCCCTCCCTTTCAGATGTTAAGTGTCTTTTCTGCCTCCATTTTCTTTAAAACTTTGTCGTTGCTCACAGGAATTTTCAACATCTTTCTGTAGAACCACATTTCTGTTTCTTCAAGTCTCTGCTTCATCTGTAAGGAGGTTGTCCAGCATTTATTTCCATATAGGAAGACTGATATTACGTAACAGTTCACTACTGTTTTCTTTGGTTTTAACGAAATTTTCCCGTTTCTTAATACTTTGCATTAACTTTTACCATACATCTTTCGCTATCCCAATTCGTCTTCTAATTTCAGTGTTACACATTCCATCCTGTATTTCGTAGATATTTCATTTGTGCTCGTTTGATTTTTGTATATCCAATCTGTTCCTTTTGCTAACAACTATGCATTTCGTCTTCTTGGAGTTGATGTTTAAACCTTTCTTCTCACTTTCCTTCTCTAACTGGTGTAAAGGTCAGCGAGTGCAACAACAAAGCCAACAACAACAATAATAATAAAGTAGATAAAGAAGAAAAAAAATGTATCATCAGAAATATTGCGTGTCCCGGAGAATTGTTCACAAAGAAGAAAATCACGAAAACAATGATAGCTTAAAAGGAGACGTGAACAAAGTTTGGTCCATGAAGAAAGTAGAAACCTTATCCCCATTGTTGTTTGTGCACTGGGTACCATAAAGACTGAACTTCCGAATTGGCTGGAGAGGGCAGAGGTCAATGTCAGACTGGCCACATACAGAAGCAGCACTCCTTGGGACTGTATTCCGAAGAGTTCTCGAATGAAGATGATTGGTTGGTTGATTTTGTTTATTGACATACCAACACCTCTGTGGGTTATTTAAAGCAGAAATCTAAATAGTTTGTACGTAATTTTATTTACGGATATTTTGTAGATAATTTTATACTTTCAGGGTAGAGTCCTGGGTATGAAGATAAACTACTTCCCCGCCCTGGGTATGAAGATAAACTACTTCCCCGCCCTGGGTATGAAGATAAACTACTTCCCCGCCCTGGGTATGAAGATAAACTACTTCCCCGCCCTGGGTAAGACGATAAACTACGTCCACCACCACTTAATTGCTGCTGTTCCCATGTTCACCCTGACCCGGGGTGGTAGCACCTGTTAGGGTCGTAGCTATGGGCAAATAGTTAACACCCAAACTTGTGTAAAAATAGGTTTTAATACCAGAAATACTTTGTAATAAAAAAATTATTATCAGCAATAATTTTTGAAGGAAAAAAAAAAAAAAGGAAAAATTATTATCAGTAATACTTTGAAAAAATACCATCAATACATTAGTTGGTAGGTCATGTGACCAGAGCAGAAATCGAAATATAATAATAATAATAATAATAATAATAATATCGTTAATAATAAGCTAGAATAATAGTTTGGATAAAAGTGCGTCTACTACTAACAACAAAAAATGCTAGCATAAAACAGACGAGAGAGAGAGAGAGAGAAGGAGAGAGAGAATGAAGGAGAGAGAAGGAAAGAGAAAGAGAGAAAGAGAGAGAGAGAGATAGAGATAGATAGATAGAGAGAGAGAGAGAGAGAGAGAGATGGAAAAAATACATTTCAGACTTTAAAACAGAAATGTTTCCAATTCAGTGAAGCCAAATCTGATGGAGTTAATTCTTTTAACACTCACAAAAGCCAAGACAAATTATCCAAGAATGGTGTGCGAGGCAAACGAAGATGTTTAGTTGTATCTTTTTTTTTCCTTTGCAAATCTTTCTTTGGAATGTCAGACAACCATTTGCAATTTATTCGCTTTTCGTTGTGAATGCAGAGGCGGCCCGATGCGCTTGTCACCCCTGTTCGTCTGTATCACTCATGTCAAGCGGTGGACTGTGAAAATACAAACAAAGAAAAAAAAAAAAGGAAAAATTAAAAAGACCTATTTTGTCGGGCAGTTGTTCGCTTGATTTCGCGGACGAAGTTCCACAAGAATTAACCGCAGTACGACAAGATATAAAGAAAAGAAGAATTGTTAAAAGAAGCGGAATTGGAATACCAGACGTTTTCTCTCAGTTTCAATTGCGGTGGGAATTTGGTGCAGGCGGTTACTGTGAATATTAAGCTCTTTAGAAAATGGAGGTCTTTTAATGCCACGACTTAAATCTTCCGTATCTGTTTCAAATATGTTATGCAGAAGAGTTAGTCATCCACCCCTGTGGAATGAAGGGAAAATGCTGGACAAGGAAGAACTGAAGGAATCAGCGCATATGTGAGGCTATAAGAGATTCCTTAGTAGGCCTAGCATAGAAATAAAAAGTATAAGGGAGGCGCTAATGAAGAAAGAAAAAGAAATGACAGCAAGGCTTCAACAGCAGCATTGAAAATATGTCAGGCAGCAGCAGCAACCGATACAGCATTAATCAGCTGGCAGGCCAGGCTTACGGCTTCAAGTTCACTACAGCAAATAGTCCTATTGGACAATGGTCTAGTGGTTTAGAGCGTTGACATAGTGGTTGTGAGTTCAATCCCGGGTAGTGTGTATTTCGACTCAGTGGAAACGACGGAGCAATAACAAAGCAGTACTCAAAATAAGAGATGAGCAATGGAAGAAGAACAGTCTACCCAGGTAGATTAAATAAAGGGTTTAGTTCAGAATTCTCTGCGGGTTATCCAGATCGATATACATTTGAGGAAGGCCGGAAGACACAATGACCGAAAAGTTGTGATAATAACAACAAAGATGGGGACAATAGTCCAAATATAACTACTGTAAATATTGATAAATCGTCATGTCAGAAATTCTGATCTTTCCATCTATCTGCTTCGTCTTCGGTGACTTTAACGACACGGGGCTGAAACAGTTTAAAGGTACTCATACTGCCGGTATACATGTTTCTCTATTGGATCTATTCCTTCCCTCCTCTATCCGCTATTGTCAAACTTCACAAGACTGCCCTCTTGGTAACTCGGACCACTCTGTGGAAGCTATTGATATCCTCTTCGAAGAATCCATTAAACAGGAACGCCCTATTCATAAGACCTCTTTCCGGTACCAGCAGACTGAGTTTCATTCCGGAATTTTATTCTTGACGCCCCTTGGACTCACGCCTTCAACCTCCTGATTTAAAATTGCGCCAATGAGGTTTCTTCTTGCGTCAGAGACGGCATGGACGCTTCTCGGAAATACCACGGGAAACCACAATCCTCTCTATAGTTCCCACAGGAACCACTATTTCCAGCTATACCAGCATGACAGCTTTCGTTATAACATGTACCTATTTGCTACTGCTCGTAACAAATGTAAGCGAGTCGTCCAAAACGCTAAGTTCCTGTTTGCTGAGAGAATGAGGCACCACAAAACCCCTAATATCTTTGACTCTCCTGACTACTAGCGTCTCTGTAATTTTCATTTATGTAGTACCACATAAATGAAAATCTCTATCACCCCGCTCTTCAATTGATTTGAGGTGTTATAAATCTCTGCTGATAAAGCTGAATGCTTTGTCCGTAAATTCTCTTAAAATCTACTCTTCACTCATCTGGAGTATCTCTGTCTAACTTCCCACTAAGAACTGATTCTCTGTTTCTGCTATCATCTCTAACTTTGATCCCTACAAAGAATGTGGACCCGATGTCATTATTGTTATAGTCATTAAGAACTGTGCTTCTGAACTGGCTCCTGTTCTCTCTAAACTGTAAAATAAATGACTCGCTGCCTCCCTCTTTCCTGCTTGTTTGAAGTCATCGTCTGTTGTGCCAGTTTTTAAGAACTCTGATGAACCATCCAACCCTTCCAACTATCAGCCTATTAGCCGTCTACCTCTTTTCGTGAAACTCCTAAAGACCTCAATCGTTGCTGATTTCGTTCATAATCCCTCATCACAGGGCCTTTTCTCAGACAAGGAATATCGCTTTCCAGATAACGATAATTATGGAAAAGGTCTATCGTGCTCTAGATAAAAACAGTGAAGCCCGGGCTTTTGCATTGGACATCTCGAAAGCCCTTGACAGGGTCTGGCATTTGTTACAGTTTTTTGGATATGTATGTACTAGTGAGCCAGTCAAAATGAGCTGACTCATTTTATAGTCCACCAAGAGAAGGGTTAACCAATCAGAAAGCTCAAAATATTCAATCCGACGTGTATAAAGGCAGCCATTTTGTTTTTTCTCCCAAAAATATCTTCACTGCCAACCTGATATCGAAGACTTAAAGAATTACTTAACAGCCGCTACTTACTCTGAATCTTCACTGCCATATTGAATACATTACGGACTTCACTGGATTCCATATTCAGAGACTACGGCAACCATGGTCAACAGCGTTCAGGTCTTCTTCACAAGCTGAAAAGTTACGGTATCTCCGGGCACATTTTTGATCTGACCCAGTCATTCCTATCAAATCTTGAAATGAACGTTGTCCTGGACGCCTACTCGTTAACAACATTTCGTACTAACTCGGGTGTCTCCTCCCAAGGTCTCATCTTTGGTCCTACATAGTTTTTAATCTTCATTAACGACCTTCCCGATGACATCAACCCTCATTTTGGCATCTACGCTGACGATACTATCATTTACTCCTGCCTCGATAATAAGGTTCATCAGTCCGACAAGGTCAAAATGACAGCTGACGTACAAAACGACCAAGAGACCGCTAATTAACTGTGGCAAGAGATGGCTTGTCAATTTTAACGACTCCGGAACTAAACTTGTCTCCGATAATTATCCGAGAGAGCCTTTACTGACTTCTATCGTCATGGCTGATGCTAACCTCCAGGAAAGTAACCCGTGACACCTTCTTGGGCAAAATGACAACCCGACCAAGACCGCTAATTAACTGTGGCAAGAGATGGCTCAATTTTAACGACTCGGAACTAAACTTGTCTCCGATAATTATCCGAGAGAAGACTTCTATCGTCATGGCTGAATCCATCGCCTGTGACACTTTCTTGGGCTAACGTTCTCAACTTGCATAAAGTGGGAAGACAACATTGAATCCATTGCTAGATTAGCTGCAAAGAAAGTTTTTGTATTTCTCTCAAGCAGGTATTTCTATGGAATTTTTCAGTGTGTTGTTGTGTTCACTGTGCCGGGTGAGACAATTTTTCTCTCCGGAATCTATCTTGCATAAGTCTACCATTCGTCCATGTTTAGAATATTACTACCATATATGGCCCGTTGCCCCTGCTATTTTCCTGGAGCTCCTTGATAAGATCCAAAGAAGAATCAGCAATATTATTGGTCCTGATCTGGTTGCTCGGCTTCAGTCACTTGCCCACCGCCGTAAGGTTGCCCCTCTGTGCCTTTTTTTTATAAATACTTCCATGGTAATTGTTCAGATGAGCGCTTCACTATGGTACCCAGACTGTATGAATTTAAGCGCAATACTAGACTGGCAGTGATATCTCATCAATTTATGGTTGAGTCAGCTAGATGTAGCCGTAACTTCTATGCTAACAGTTTCTTATCCCGCACTTCTCGCTTGTGGAACACGCTCCCGGCTCCATGATGTCCAACCAACTTTAATCTGCAAAAATGTAAATGCAATGCCGATCGCTATCTACTGTCCTCCAGATTACTCTTTTCTCTTTCTCCTTCATTACTGATGTTTCTTTTTCTAATTCTTCCACACACTGTAACCCTTTTTTGTGATGTCAACGTACATCGTTGCCATTATTGTAATGTCAACAAATACTCATTGTCACTTGTGTAATGCTCGTTGTAGTAGAAACTTTGTAATCGCAGATACAAATATAGTAACGCCGTAGAACAATACTGGTGTCAAACGCCTTCGAATATCACTCGCACTAATAGTACTCACTCGAGAATACTCGCTTGAATAGTAACCACTGAATAGTATTGCGTATAGTGAACAGTATAGAGATCGTACAGTGAAGAGTACGGAGAATGGGGGATAATGTACAAAGGTGATTACTATAGTAATAGAGGATAGAATAGAAAGAGTGATTAAAAGGTAATAGAGGATAGAATAGAAAAGAGTGATTAGTATGATAATAGAGGATAGAAATGAGAAAGGTGATTAGTATATAGTAATAGAGGATAGAATGGAAAGAGTGATTAGTATATAATAGAGGATAGAATAGAAAAATGATTAGTATAGTAATAGAGGATAGAATGGAAAAGAGTGATTACTATAGGAATAGAGGATGGAATAGAAAGAGTGATTACTATAGTAATAGAGGATAGAGTAGAAAGAGTGACCTGTATAGTAATAGAGGATAGAATAGAAAGTGTGATTAGTAAAGTAATAGAGGATAGAATGGAAAGAGTGATTAGTATAGTAATAGAGGATAGAATGGAAAAGAGTGATCCGTATACTAATAGAGGATAGAATATAAAGAGTGATTAGTATGTAATAGAAGATAGAATAGAAAAGAGTGATTAGTATAGTAATAGAGGATAGAATAGAAAGAGATATAGTAATAGAGGATAGAGGAAAGAGTGATCTGTAGGTAATAGAGGATAGAATTAAAAGAGTGATTAGTATGAATGGAGATAGAATAAAAAAGAGTGATTAGTATAGTAATAGAGGATAGAATGGAAAGAGTGATTAGTATAGTAATAAAGGATAGAATAGAAAGAGTGATTAGTATAGTAATAAAGGATAGAATAGAAAGAGTGATTAGTATAGTAATAGAGTAGAAAGAGTGACCTGTATAGTAATAGAGGATAGAATAGAAAGAGTGATTAGTATAGTAATAGAGGATAGAATAGAAAGAGTGATTAGTATAGTAATAGAGGATAGAATAGAAAGAGTGATTAGTATAGTAATAGAGGATAGAATAGAAAGAGTGATCCGTATAGTAATAGAGGATAGAATAGAAAGAGTGATCCGTAGAGTAATAGAGGATAGAATAGAAAGAGTGATTAGTATAGTAATAGAGGATAGAATGGAAAGAATGATTCGTATACTAATAGAGGATAGAATAGTAAGATTGATTAGTATATTAATAGAAGATAGAATAGAAAGAGTGATTAGTATAGTAATAGAGGATAGAATAGAAAGAGTGATTAGTATAGTAATAGAAGGTAGAATAGAAAGAGTGATTAGTATAGTAATAGAGGATAGAGTAGAAAGAGTGACCTGTATAGTAATTGAGGATAGAATATAAAGAGTGATCTGTAGAGTAATAGAGGATAGAATTAAGAGTGATTAGTATAGTAATAGAGGATAGAATAGAAAGAGTGATTAGTATAGTAATTGAGGATTGAATGGAAAGGGTGATTAGTATAGTAATAGAGGATAGAATAGAAAGAGTGATTAGTATAGTAATAGAGTATAGAATAGAAAAAGTGATTAGTATAGTAATAGAGGATAGAGTAGAAAGTGTGACCTGTATAGTAATAGAGGATAGAATAGAAAGACTGATTAGTATAGTAAGAGAGGATAGAATGGAAAATATGATTAGTATAGTAATAGAGGATAGAATGGAAAGATGGGTCCGTATACTAATAGAGGATAGAATAGAAAGAGTGATTAGTATAGTAATAGAGGATAGAATAGAAAGAGTGATTAGTATAGTAAGAGAGGATAGAATGGAAAGAGTGATTAGTATAGTAATAGAGGATAGAATGGAAAGAGTATCCATACATACTAATAGAGGATGAAATAGAAAGGTGATTAGTATAGTAATAGAGGAGAGAATGGAAAAGATGGGTCAGTATACTAATGGGATAGAATAGAAAAGATTAGTATAGTAAGAGGGATAGAATGGAAAGAGTGATTAGTATAGTAATAGAGGATAGAATGGAAAGAGTGATCCGTATACTAATAGGATAGAATAGAAAGAGGAGTGATCCGTATAGAAATGGAAAGATGGGGCTCATACTAATAGAGGATGAATAGAAAGAGTGATTAGTATAGTAAGAGGGATAGAATGGAAAGAGTTATTAGTATAGTAATGGAGGATGGGAATGGAAAAAGTGATCCGTATATAATAGAGGATAGAATAGAAAGAGTGATTAGTATAGTAATAGAGGGATGGAATGGAAAAGATGGGATTATATGCTAATAGAGGATAGAATGGAAGAGTGATCTCTATAGTAATGGGAGAAGAGAAAGAGTGATTAATCAATAATGAGGTAATGAGGGGTATATTAATGGAGGATGGAATAAAAGATGACCTGTATAGTAATAGAGGGATGAATGGAAAGAGCGATTAGCATTAAATATAGGATAATGGGAAAAGAGGATTAGTAATGGGGGATGGAATGAAAGGTGATTAGTATAGTAATAAAGGATAGAATAGAAAGGTGACCTGTATAGTAATGGGGATGGAATAGAAAGAGTGATTAGTATAAGTAATAGAGGGATAGAAATAGAAAGGTGATTAGTATGGTAATAGAGATAGAATAGAAAGAGTGATCTGTATGGTAATGAGGATAGAATTAAAAGGTGATCCGTATAGTAATAGGGATAGAATAAAAAAAAGTGATTAGTATAGTAATGAGGATGAATGGAAAGAGTGATTAGTATAGTAATAAAGGGATAGAATGAAAAAGAGGATTTAGTATAGTAATAGAGAAAGAGTGACCCGTATAGTAATAGAGGATAGAATAGAAAGAGTGATTATTATAGTAATAGAGGGATGAAATAGAAAGAGTGATTAGTATAGTAATAGAGGATAGAGTAGAAAATACCTGTATAGTAATAGAGGATGGAATAGAAAGAGTGATTAGTATAGTAATAGAGGATAGAGTAGAAAGAGTGACCTGTATAGTAAATAGAGGATAGAATAGAAGAGTGATGATCTGTAGAGTAATAGAGGATAGAATAGAAAGAGTGATTACAGTATAGTAATAGAGGATAGAATAAAAAAGTGATTATATAGTAATAGAGGATAGAATGGAAAGAGTGATTAGTATAGTAATAGAGCATAGAATAGAAAAGTGATTAGTATAGTAATAGAGGATTAGAAATTGTGGACCTGTATAGTAATAGAGGATAGAAATAGAAAGATGATTATATAGGTAAGAGAGGATAGAATGGAAAATATGATTAGTATAGTAATGAGGATAGAATGGAAAAGATGGGTCCGCATACTAAAGGATGAATAGAAGAGTGATTAGTATAGTAATAGAGGATAGAATAGAAAGAGTGATTAGTATAAGAGAGGACAGAATGGAAAGAGTGATTAGTATAGTAATAGAGGATAGAATGGAAAGAGTGATCCGTATACTAATAGATGATAGAATAGAAAGAGTGATTAGTATAGTAATAGAGGATAGAATAGAAAGAGTGATTAGTATAGTAATAGAGGATGAGAATAGAAAGAGTGATCCGTATAGTAATAGAAGATAGAATAGAAAAGAGTGATTAGTTAGTAATAGAGGATAGAGAAAAAGAGTGACCTGTATAGTAATAGAGGATAGATTAGAAAGAGTGATCTGTAGAGTAATAGAGGATAGAATTAAAAGAGTGACTAGTATAGTAATAGAGGATAGAATGGAAAGAGTGATTACTATAGTAATAGAGGATAGAATGGAAAGAGTGATTAGTATAGTAATAGAGGAGAGAATAGAAAGAGTGATTAGTATAGTAATAGAGGATAGAATGGAAAGAGTGACCTGTATAGTAATAGAGGATAGAATAGAAAGAGTGATTAGTATAGTAACAGAGGACAGAATGGAAATAGTGATTAGTATAGTAATAGAGGATAGAATAGAAAGAGTGATTAGTATAGTAATAGAGGATAGTGTAGAAAGAGTGACCAGTATAGTAATAGAGGATAGAATAGAAAGAGTGATTAGTATAGTAATAGAGGATAGAATAGAAAGAGTGACCTGTATATTAATAGAGGATAGAATAGAAAGAGTGATTAGTATAGTAATAGAGGATAGAATAGAAAGAGTGACCTGTATAGTAATAGAGGATAGAATAGAAAGAGTGATTAGTATAGTAATAGAGGATAGAATGGAAAGATGGGTCAGTATACTAATAGAGGATAGAATGGAAAGAGTGATCTGTATAGTAATAGAGGATAGAATAGAAAGAGTGATTAGTATAGTAATAGAGGATAGAATAGAAAGAGTGACCTGTATATTAATAGAGGATAGAATAGAAAGAGTGACCTGTATAGTAATAGAGGATAGAATGGAAAGAGTGATTAGCATAGTAATATAGGATAGAATGGAAAGAGTGATTAGTATAGTAATAGAGGATAGAATAGAAAGAGTGATTAGTATAGTAATAGAGGATAGAGTAGAAAGAGTGACCTGTATAGTAATAGAGGATAGAATAGAAAGAGTGATTAGTATAGTAATAGAGGATAGAATAGAAAGAGTGATTAATATAGTAATAGAGGATAGAGTAGAAAGAGTGACCTGTATAGTAATAGAGGATAAAATAGAAAGAGTGATCTGTAGAGTAATAGAGGATAGAATTAAAAGAGTGATTAGTATAGTAATAGAGGATAGAATAGAAAGAGTGATTAGTATAGTAATAGAGGATAGAATGGAAAGGGTGATTAGTACAGTAATAGAGGATAGAATAGAAAGAGTGTTTAATAGTAATAGAGGATAGAGTAAAAGAGTGACCTGTATAGTAATAGAGGATAGAATAAAAAAAGTGATTAGTATAGTAATAGAGGATAGAATGGAAAAGAGGATTAGTATAGTAAAGAGTATAGAATAGAAAAAAGTGATTAGTATAGTAATAGAGGATAGAGTAGAAAGTCCGTAGAGTAATAGAGGATAGAATAGAAAGACTGATTAGTATAGTAAGAGAGGATAGAATGGAAAATATGATTAGTATAGTAATAGAGGATAGAATGGAAAGATGGGTCCATTATACTAACAGAGGATGGAATAGAAAGAGTCCAATAGTAAATAGAGGATAGAATAGAAAGAGGATTAGTATAGTAAGAGAGGATAGAATGGAAAGAGTGATTAGTATAGTAATAGAGGATGGAATGGAAAAAGAGATCCGCATACTAATAGATGATAAATAGAAAGAGTGATTAGTATAGTAATAGAGGATAGAAAGAAAGAGGATTATATAGTAATAGAGGATAGAATAGAAAAAGAGTGATTAGTATAGTAATAGAAGATAGAATAGAAAGAGTGATTAGTATAGTAATAGAGGATAGAGAAAAGAGTGACCTGTATAGTAATAGAGGATAGATTAGAAAAAGAGTGATTAGAGTAATAGAGGATAGAATTAAAGGTAATAATAGAGGATAGAATGGAAAGAGTGATTACTATAGTAATAGAGGATAGAATGAAAAAGAGTGATTAGGTAGTAACAGAGGAGAAATGGAAAGAGGATTAGATAGAATAGAGAGAGAATGGAAAGAGGGATTATATAGTAATAGAGGATAGAAATAGAAAGAGGATTAGTATAGTAACAGAGGACAGAATGGAAAGAGTGATTAGTATAGTAATAGAGGATGAATAGAAAGAGTGATTGTATAGTAATAGAGGATAGAATAGAAAAGAGTGATCAGTATAGTAATAGAGAGGAATAGAAAGAGGATCCGTATAGTAATAGAGGATAGAATAGAAAGAAAGTGATTAGTATAGTAATAGAGATAGAATGAAAGGAGTTATCCGTATAGTAATAGAGGATAGAATAGAAAGAGTGATCCGTAGAGTAATAGAGGATAGAATAGAAAGAGTGATTAGTAAATAATATAGGATAGAATGGAAAAGAGTGATTAGTATAGTAATAGAGGATGAGAATGAAAGAGTGATTACTATAGTAATAGAGATAGAAATAGAAAAGTGATTAGTATAGAATAGAGATAGAAAGAAAGAGTGACCGTATAGTAATAGAGGAGGAATAGAAAAGAGGATAGTAAAAGGACAGAATCCCAAGAGTGACCTGTATAGTAATAGAGGATAGAATGAAAGAGGATCCGTATAGTAAAGAGGATAGAATAGAAAGAGTGACCTCGTAATAGAGGATAGAATAGGAAGAGTGATTAGTATAGTAATAGAGGATAGAATGGAAAGAGTGATTAGTATAGTAATAGAGAATAGAATGGAAAGAGTGATCCGTATACTAATAGAGGATAGAATAGAAAGTGTGATTAGTATAGTAATAGAGGATAGAATAGAAAGAGTGATTAGTATAGTAATAGAAGATAGAATAGAAAGAGTGATTAGTATAGTAATAGAGGATAGAGTAGAAAGAGTGACCTGTATAGTAATAGAGGATAGAATAGAAAGAGTGATTAGTATAGTAATAGAGGATAGAATGGAAAAGAGTGATTGGAGGAGTAATAGAGGATAGAAAATGGAAAGAGGATTAGTATAGTAATAGAGGATAGAATAGAAAGATTGATTAGTATAGTAATGGAGGATAGAATAAAAGAGTGACCTGTATAATAATAGAGGATAAAGAAGGGAAAATGTGATTAGATAGTAATAGAGGATAGAATGGAGAGTGATTAGTATAGTAATAGAGGATAGAATAGAAAGAGTGATTGGTATAATAATAGAGTATCCTGTATAGTAATAGAGGATGGGAATAGAAAGAGTGATTAGTATAGTAATAGAGGGATAGAATAGAAAAGAGTGACCTGTAATAGTTAGAGATAGATAGAAAAGAGTGATTAGTATAATAATGAAGATAGAATAGAAAGAGTGATTAGGTATAGAATAGAGGATGGGAATAGAAAAGAGTGACCTGTATAGTAATAGAGGATAATAGAAAGGATCTGTAGAGTAATAGAATAGAAAAAGAGTGATTAGTATAGTAATAGAGGATAGAATAGAAAGAGTGATTAGTATAGTAATAGAGGATAGAATGGAAAGATTGATTAGTATAGTAATAGAGGATAGAATAGAAAGAGTGATTAGTATAGTAATAGAGGATAGATAGAAAGAGTAATTAGTATAGTAATAGAAGATAGAATAGGAAGAGTGATTAGTATAGTAATAGAGGATAGAATGGAAAGAGTGATTAGTATAGTAATAGAGGATAGAATAGAAAGAGTGATTAGTATAGTAATAGAAGATAGAATAGAAAGAGTGATTAGTATAGTAATAGAGGATAGAGTAGAAAGAGTGACCTGTATAGTAATAGAGGATAGAATAGAAAGAGTGATCTGTAGAGTAATAGAGGATAAAATTAAAGGAGTGATTAGTATAGTAATAGAGGACAGAATAGAAAGAGTGATTAGTATAGTAATAGAGGATAGAATGGAAAAAGAGTGATTAGTATAGTAATAGAGGACAGAATAGAAAAGAGTGTTTAGTATTGTAAATAGAGGGATAGAATAGAAAAGAGTGATGGTAATAGAGGATAGAATAGAAAGAGTGATTAGAATAGGAATAGAGGATAGAATGGAAGAGTGATTAGTATAGTAATAGAGAATAGAATCCGAGTGATCCATACTAATAGAGGATAGAATAGAAATGTGATTAGTATAGTAATGAGGATAGAATAGAAAGAGTCATTAGTATAGTAATAGAAGGGAAAGAGTGATTAGTATATAATAGAATGAGAGTGAAAGAGTGACCTGTATAGTAATAGAGGATAGAATAGAAAGAGTGATTAGTATAGTAATAGAGGATAGAATGGAAAGAGTGATTAGTATAGTAATAGAGGATAGAATGGAAAGAGTGATTAGTATAGTAATAGAGGATAGAATAGAAAGAGTGTTTAGTATTGTAATAGAGGATAGAATAGAAAGAGTGACCTGTATAGTAATAGAGGATAGAATAGAAAGAGTGACCTGTATAATAATAGAGGATAGTATGGAAAATGTGATTAGCATAGTAATAGAGGATAGAATGGAAAGAGTGATTAGTATAGTAATAGAGGATAGAATAGAAAGAGTGATTAGTATAATAATAGAGTAGGACTGGGAATAGAGGAAGAATAGAAAGAGTGAATAGTAATAGAGGATAGAATAGAAAAAGAGTGACCTGTATAGTAATGAGAGGATAGATAGAAAGAGTGATTAGTATATAATAGAAGATAGAATAGAAAGAGTGATTAGTATAGTAACAGAGGATAGAAAAAGAGGACCCGTATAGTAATGGGATGAATAGAAAGATATCTGTAGAGTAATAGAGGAGGATTAAAAGTGTGATTAGTATAGTAATAGAGGATAGAATAGAAAGAGTGATTAGTATAGTAATAGATAAAATAGAAAGAGGTAGTATAGAGGATGGGAATAAAAGAGTGATTAGTATAGTAATAGAGGATGAGGAAAGAGTGACCTGTATAGAATAGAGGATGGAATCCGAGTGATTAGTATAGTAATAGAGGATAGAATAGAAAGAGTGACCTGTAGTAATAGTAATAGAAAGATTAGTATAGTAATAGAATAGAATAGAAAGTGATTAATAGTAATAGAGGATAGGATAGAAAGAGTGACCTGTATAGTAATAGAGGATAGAATGGAAAGAGTGATTAGTATAGTAATAGAGGATAGAATGGAAGAGTGATTAGTATAGTAATAAAGGAGAGAATAGAAAAGAGTGATCCGTAGTAATAGAGGATAGAATAGAAAGAGTGATTAGTATAGTAATAGAGGATAGAATGGAAAGAGTGATTACTATAGTAATAGAGGATAGAATAGAAAGAGGATTAATAGTAATGGAGGATAGAATAGAAAGAGTGACCTGTATAGTAAGAGGATAGAATAGAAAGAGTGATTAGTATAGTAATAGAGGAAAATGGAAAGAGTCCCTGTATAGTAATAGAGGATAGAATAGAAAAGAGTGATTAGTATAGTAATAGAGGATAGAGTAGAAAGAGTGACCTGTATAGTAATAGAGGATAGAATAGAAAGAGTGATTAGTATAGTAATAGAGGATAGAATGGAAAGAGATTATATAGTAATAGAGGATAGAATGGAAAGAGTGATCCGTATGGTAATAGAGGATAGAATAGAAAGAGTGATTAGTATAGTAATAGAGAATAGAATAGAAAAGAGTGATTAGTATAGTAATAGAGGATAGAATAGAAAAGAGTGATTAGTATAGTAATAGAGGATAGAATGGAAAGAGTGATCCGTATACTAATAGAGGATAGAATAGAAAAGAGTGATTAGTATAGTAATAGAGGATAGAATAGAAAAAGAGTGATTAGTATAGTAATAGAGGATAGAATAGAAAAAGAGGATTAGTATAGTAATAGAGGATGAATAGAAAGAGTGATTAGTATAGTAATAGAGGATAGAAAAAAGAGTGATTAGTATAGTAATAGGGATAGAATAGAAAGAGTGATCTGTATAGTAATAGAGGATAGAATGGAAAGAGTGATTAGTATAGTAATAGAGAATAGAATGGAAAGAGTGATCCGTAATAGAGGATAGATAGAAAGTGGATAGTATAGTAATAGAATAGGGCAGAAAAGAGTGATTAGTATAGTAATAGAAGAAGAATAGAAAGAGATTAGTATAGTAATAGAGGATAGAGTAGAAAGAGTGACCTGTATAGTAATAGAGGATAGAATAGAAAGAGTGATTAGTATAGTAATAGAGGATAGAATGGAAAGAGTGATTAGTATAGTAATAGAGGATAGAATGGAAAGAGTGATTAGTATAGTAATAGAGGATAGAATAGAAAGATGGATTAGTATAGTAATAGAGGATAGAATAGAAAGAGTGACCTGTATAATAATAGAGGATAGTATGGAAAATGTGATTAGCATAGTAATAGAGGATAGAATGGAAAGAGTGATTAGTATAGTAATAGAGGATAGAATAGAAAGAGTGATTAGTATAATAATAGAGTAGAAAGACTGACCTGTATAGTAATAGAGGATAGAATAGAAAGAGTGATTAGTATAGTAATAGAGAATAGAATAGAAAGAGTGACCTGTATAGTAATAGAGGATAGATAGAAAGAGTGATTAGTATAATAATAGAAGATAGAATAGAAAGAGTGATTAGTATAGTAATAGAGGATAGAGTAGAAAGAGTGACCTGTATAGTAATAGAGGATAGAATAGAAAGAGTGATCTGTAGAGTAATAGAGGATAGAATTAAAAGAGTGATTAGTATAGTAATAGAGGATAGAATAGAAAGAGTGATTAGTATAGTAATAGAGGATAGAATGGAAAGATTGATTAGTATAGTAATAGAGGATAGAATAGAAAGAGTGATTAGTATAGTAATAGAGGATAGATAGAAAGAGTAATTAGTATAGTAATAGAAGATAGAATAGAAAGAGTGATTAGTTATAAAGTAGAGGATAGAATGGAAAAGAGTGATTAGTATATAACAGAGGATAGAATAGAAAAGAGTGATTAGTATAGTAATAGAAGATAGAATAGAAAGAATGATTAGTATAGTAATAGAGGATGAATAGAAAAGAGGACCTGTATAGTAATAGAGGATAGAATAGAAAGAGTGATCTGTAGAGTAATAGAGGATAAAATTAAAGGAGTGATTAGTATAGTAATAGAGGACAGAATAGAAAGAGTGATTAGTATAGTAATAGAGGATAGAATGGAAAGAGTGATTAGTATAGTAATAGAGGACAGAATAGAAAGGGTGTTTAGTATTGTAATAGAGGATAGAATAGAAAGAGTGACCTGTATAGTAATAGAGGATAGAATAGAAAGAGTGATTAGAATAGTAATAGAGGATAGAATGGAAAGAGTGATTAGTATAGTAATAGAGAATAGAATGGAAAGAGTGATCCGTATACTAATAGAGGATAGAATAGAAAGATTGATTAGTATAGTAATAGAGGATAGAATGGAAAGAGTGATTAGTATAGTAATAGAGGACAGAATGGAAAGTATTAGTATAGTAACAGAGGATAGAATAGAAAAAGTGATTAGTATAGTAATAGAGGATAGAGTAGAAAGAGTGACCCGTAATAGAGGATAGAATAGAAAGAGTGATCTGTATAGTAATAGAGGATAGAATGGAAAGAGTGATTAGTATAGTAATAGAGAATAGAATGGAAAGAGTGATCCGTATACTAATAGAGGATAGAATAGAAAGTGATTAGTATAGTAATAGAGGATAGAATAGAAAGAGTCATTAGTATAGTAATAGAAGATAGAATAGAAAAAAAGAGATTAGTATAGTAATAGGATAGAGTAGAAAGAGTGACCTGTATAGTAATGAGGATAGAATAGAAAGAGTGATTAGTATAGTAATAGAGGATAAATGGAAAGAGGATTAGTATAGTAATAGAGGATGGAATGGAAAGAGTGATTAGTATAGTAATGAGGGATAGAATAGAAAGAGTGTTTAGTATAGTAATAGAGGATAGAATAGAAAAGAGTGACCTGTATAGTAATAGAGGATAGGAATAGAAAGAGTGATAGTGTAATAATGAGAGGATAGTATGGAAAAATGTGATTAGTATAGTAATAGAGGATAGAATGAAAGAGTGATTAGTATAGTAATAGAGATAGAATAGAAAGAGTGATTAGTATAATAACAGAATAGAAAAAGACTTTGACCTGGGTAATGAGAGGATGGAATAGAAAGAGTTATCCGTATAGTAATAGAGGATAGAATAGAAAGAGTGATCCGTAGAGTAATAGAGGATAGAATAGAAAGAGTGATTAGTATAGTAATAGAAGATAGAATAGAAAGAGTGATTAGTATAGTAATAGAGGATAGAATAGAAAGAGTGATCCGTATAGTAATAGAGGATAGAATAGAAAGAGTGATTAGTATAGTAATAGAGGATAGAATAGAAAGAGTGATTAGTATAGTAATAGAGGATAGAATAGAAAGAGTGATCCGTATAGTAATAGAGGATAGAATAGAAAGAGTGATCCGTATAGTAATAGAGGATAGAATAGAAAGAGTGATCCGTATAGTAATAGAGGATAGAATAGAAAGAGTGATTAGTATAGTAATAGAGGATAGAATAGAAAGAGTGATTAGTATAGTTAGAGGTGATAGAGTAAAGAGACCTGTAGTAATAGGGATAAATAGAAAAAGAGTGATTAGTATAGTAATAGAGGATAGAGGCAGAAAGAGTTAGTATAGTAATAGAGGATAGAATAGAAGAGTGATTAGTATAGTAATAGAGGATAGAATGGAAAGAGTGATTATATAGTAATAGAGGATAGAAATAGAAAGATAGATTAATATAGTAATAGAGGATAGAATAGGAAAGAGTGGACCGTATAGTAATAAAGGATAGAATAGAAAGAGTGATTAGTATAGTAATAGAGGATGAAAGAGTGATTAGTATAGAATAGAGGATAGAATTAGTATAGTAATAGAGGATAGAATGAAAGAAAGATCCGTATAGTAATGGAGGATAGAATAGAAAGAGTGATTAGTATAGTAATAGAGGATAGAATAGAAAGAGTGATTAATAGTAATAGAGGATAGAATAGAAAGAGTGATTAGTATAGTAATAGAGGATAGAATAGAAAGAGTGATTACTATAGTAATAGAGGATAGAATAGAAAGAGTGATCCGTAGTAATAGAGATAGAATAGAAAGAGTGATAGTAATAGAGGATAGAATAGAAAGAGTGATCCGTATAGTAATAGAGGGATGGAATGGAAAGAGTGATTAGTATAGTAATAGAGATAGAATAAAAAGAGTGATTAGTATAGTAATAGAGGATAGAATAGAAAAGTCATTGTATAGTAATAGAGGATAGAATAAAAGAGGATATAGTAATAGAGGATAGAAAGAAAAAGAGTGATTAGTATAATGAGAGGATAGAATAGAAAGAGGATTAGTATAGTAATAGAGGATAGAATGGAAAGAGTGATTAGTATAGTAATAGAGGATAGAATGGAAAGAGTGATTAGTATAGTAATAGAGGATAGAATAGAAAGAGTGACCTGTATAGTAATAGAGGATAGAATAGAAAGAGTGATTAGTATAGTAATAGAGGATAGAATGGAAAGAGTGATTACTATAGTAATAGAGGATAGAATAGAAAGAGTGATTAATATAGTAATAGAGGATAGAATAGAAAGAGTGACCTGTATAGTAATAGAGGATAGAATAGAAAGAGTGATTAGTATAGTAATAGAGGATAGAATGGAAAGAGTGATTACTTCAGTAATAGAGGATAGAATAAAAAGAGTGATTAGTATAGTAATAGAGGATAGAATAGAAAGAGTCACCTGTATAGTAATAGAGGATAGAATAGAAAGAGTGATTAGTATAGTAATAGAGGATAGAGTAGAAAGAGTGACCTGTATAGTAATAGAGGATAGAATAGAAAGAGTGATTAGTATAGTAATAGAGGATAGAATGGAAAGAGTGATTAGTATAGTAATAGAGGATAGAATGGAAAGAGTGATTAGTATAGTAATAGAGGATAGAATAGAAAGAGGGATTAGATAGTAATAGAATAGAGTACGTGTATAGTAATAGGGGATAGAATAGAAAGAGTGATTAGTATAGTATAGAGGATAGAATGGAAAAGTGTGATCCGAATAATAATAGAGGATAGAATAGAAAGAGTGATTAGTATAGTAATAGAGGATAGAATAGAAAGAGTGATTAGTATAGAAATAGAGGATGGGAATAGAAAGAGTGATTAGTATAGTAATAGAGGATAGAATAGAAAGAGTGATTAAATAAATAGAGGATAGAAAGAAAGTGATTAGTATATAATAGAGGATAGAATAGAAAGAGTGATCTGAATAGTAATAGAGGATAGAATTAAAAGAGTGATTAGTATAGTAATAAAAGGATGGAATAGAAAGAGTGATTAGTATAGTAATAGAGGATAGAATAGAAAGAGTGATTAGTATAGTAATAGGATAGAATAGAAAAGGGATTAGTATTGTAATAGAAGATAGAATAGAAAGAGTGATTAGTATAGTAATAGAGGATAGAATAGAAAGAGTGATTAGTATAGTAATAGAGGATAGAATAGAAAGAGTGATTAGTATAGTAA
Source organism: Acanthosepion pharaonis (assembly GCA_903632075.3). NCBI lineage: Eukaryota > Metazoa > Mollusca > Cephalopoda > Sepiida > Sepiidae > Acanthosepion > Acanthosepion pharaonis. The sequence continues at coordinate 2,742,726 of CAHIKZ030004635.1, read as the reverse complement.
TAGAGGATAGAATAGAAAGAGTGATTAGTATAGTAATAGAGGATAGAATAGAAATAGTGATTAGTATAGTAATAGAAGATAGAATAGAAAGAGTGATTAGTATTAATAGAGGATAGAATCGAAAGAGTGATTAGTATAGTAATAGAGTATAGAGTAAAAGAGTGATCTGTATAGTAATAGAGGATAGAATAGAAAGATTGATTAGTTAGTAATAGAGGATAGAATAGAAAGAGGACCTGTATAGTAATAGAGGATAGAATAGAAAGAGTGATTAGTATAGTAATAGAGGATAGAATAGAAAGAGTGATTATATAGTAATAGAGGATAGAATGGAAAGAGTGATTCGTATAGGGATATAGAGGAGAAATAGAAAGAGTGATTAGTATAGTAATAGAGGATAGAGTAGAAAGAGTGATCTGTAGAGTAATAGAGGATAGAATTAAAAGAGTGATTAGTATAGTAATAGAGGATAGAATGGAAAGAGTCATTAGTATAGTAATAGAAGATAGAATAGAAAGAGTGATTAGTATAGTAATAGAGGATAGAATATAAAGAGTGATTAGTATAGTAATAGAGGATAGAATAGAAAGAGTTATTAGTATAGTAATAGAGGATAGAATAGAAAGAGTGATTAGTATAGTAATAGAGGATAGAATGGAAAGAGTGATCCGTATACTAATAGAGGATAGAATAGAAAGAGTGATTAGTATAGTAATAGAGGATAGAATAGAAAGAGTGATTAGTATAGTAATAGAAGATAGAATAGAAAGAGTGATTAGTATAGTAATAGAGCATAGAATAGAAAGATTGATCCGTAGAGTAATAGAGGATAGAATAGAAAGAGTGATCAATTAGACACCACGCTAATTCCAATATATACATTTCCTTTGCCATCACGTTGTCTACTTATTAGAAATGGAACAATCTGTGTTTACTCACTGGTTATCTGTGTTCAAAATACTGTGTCGGCAGCGACACTTTATTCGTATATAATAGATTTGCGTTCTAGTAGCTGTACTGTCTTGATTGGTGGATGTTAGCGATGAAAAAAAAACGTAATAAATAAATAAAATTGTTTGAGTATCTGCCTGTCAGTGGATTATAGTAGTGTTTGTATGATAAGGAAAAGTATTTGTAAGCGTGCATTTTTAAGACTTTATATGCACGCAAAAAGGAATGTTTCTAATTATCAGTATTTATGTATTAATGTCTGCAAATGTCTACTCGTTTCTGGGTGTATCCGCGTCCATTGTCAATTCATTCATGGATTTAATGAATGTCTTTTGTTTGGTCCTTGAATCATCTGAGAATAGCAAAATAATTTTTTCGATGCTCCACCAGATCTGAGCTAAATATCACGGTAGGCGAGGCTATTTAGTTTTGGCTCTTAGCCAGTCTGGGAGAAAGGCAGATCTGAAATCGAAACCGTGTTGAAGGCAACGGAAAACAACTCCACTGTCTTTATTGTTGGGTCAAGAAAATTCATTTAGATATTAATAGAAAATGTCAAACTAAGCAACGAAGGAAACAATTGTTCCATTTGATGTTTCCAACATTATTTCTATTATAGAAAATTGGTATAGTGAGGATAGTGGATGATAAAAGGTGAAAAATGAAACATTTAAAAAAAGAAAACCAACCCTCAATAATATGCAAAGAAAAATATGTACTGATATATATATATATATATATCATATATATATATATATATATATATCTATTTGGACAGTTTTTTCTGCAACTTATGTCCAGAATAGTGGATTTATTGAACACAGGTCTGGAAAAAATTTTAGATTTCGTTTTAATAAAACCATAAAAAAAGGGATTTTAGTTTCAAACAACTATATATATATATATATATATATATATACTATAATCATATATATATATATATATATATATATGAAAAATGCAAATGTTTATTTAAAATAGAATTCAGAGAGATAGAGCTTCCCAATTAAAACATATAGGAAAAAAAAGGCGACATGTTTCATTTTAGAAAACTGTTAAATGACGATTTTTTAGGCTAGACATTCCGACTGGTTGTTTTTTTTTTTTTTTTTTTAAATCTTTTTTTGGTTTTCTTTTTATTAATTTTTTCAAATAACAGTTTTTCTAATAATTTTAAAAATTGTATTTTTTTTTTTTTCATATTTATGAAGAGTTATATTTTAAAATATTATATATCATTTTTAACAAGTATACGTTCTTTTTATAGATCAAATATTTAAATAATGCTCTGTTTAACAAACAGTATTAAACAAACAAACAATACTTGCCTGAATGCCTTAGAAAATTTTGATGAAAAAACATTCGTCTTTTGAAATATCAAATATGTATATAAATAAATAAATTGACTTTTTAACCCATAAAAAAAAAAACAATTTATAATTTTTTAATTTGTTTAATAAACAGAGCATATATATATATTTGTATTATAAAAGAATGTATAAACATAAAAAAATGTTTCAAATAATTGTCAATTTTTTTCCATTACTATATATATATATATATATATATATATATATATATATATATATATACATTTAACGGTTGGTTATCTAATTCTGTTTCTATCTATCTATCTATCTGTCTGTCCGTATGTCCAGCAGTATACCTTCTTTTTTTCATTCTGTATGCCGCGTCACTTCAGGACATAGGCGATCATGGGTCTCCACAACAATCTTAACACTTTTTCTTCCTTTGCTAAGATCCTCCCTCCTGTTACGCTATCTATTCAACAGGTATGTGACTCGCTGTCTTCTCCTATCTCTCTTGTCCTCTATATACCTCCACCCAAGGATTAAGTTTACCCAGCTCCCTCGTTCCTCATTATGTATACATGGAATTTCATCTGTCTTTTTTTCCTGATTTTAAGTAGAAGTGTTCTTTTTGTTACCATTTTCTTTAGCATTTCCTTTGTTGCTTACTCGCTCCATCCGTGGCCTTTTCTAACGGTACTAAAATCTTTCCGAATTCTTGGAATAGGCGACAGACAAACGTTATAATGAAAACCAAAATTGGAAACGGAAAGAGGTGTTTACACTGTTCTTTGATTTGTACTTTTAACAAAATAAGTATCGGGGTAAATAGTTTTTTTTTTATACGGTTTCCACTCTCAAATTTATAGTAGAGTATTTTTAACCATTCTATCAGAAGCAAGCCAATAAAGCCACTAAGACGCAAAGGATTAGTGGGAAGGAAAGAGAATGAGAAAAGTTTAGGATATGGAACAGGAAACAAGGGATAAACTTTTAGTATTTTTCAAAGGACGAGGGAGGAGTGTGAACCGAGTGATAGGCTAACCTATCTACTCATATTAATCGATAAATTAAAGCAAAGAAGAACTGGAACTGCAAAATATGATTGCCTCATCAGTTGATACATCATTTAATTTAGTTTCGCACAAGCCACAATTATGAAGCACCTAGTGAGGGTCGAACTCACTATTCGGTAAGTAACACAAGAAAAAAATTGAATTATAGTTGTTCTGTTCTACCCCACCTGCCAATTTCATGTGATCTTGCATCACAAGATTCTGATCTTTTTAAACTCACTACTTAGTAAGCAATGATCCATCACTCTAACTCGTTAAATATTAATCGATGCCAAAGTGTCTCACTTGATGTATAATAAGTTTAATTTAGTTTGGTACAAGACAACAAGTATGTGGCACCCTAGTGAGGGCCGAACTCACTATTCGGTAAGCAAAAGTAAACTATACTAGTTCGTTAAACGTTAGTCGATGATAAAGTGAAAGTGTTTATAAGCTGATTAGTCCTGATTATGACGATAAACTACATCCGACAATAAATCCTCTGATCGGGAGATTGGAGGTTTTGAGTAGGGTGGAACCACGTCTTATTTGCTGTTCATCCCAGGTTCACCCTGATCCGGAGCAGTTAGGGTTCCATCTATGGGAAAATAGTAAACCCTCCCACACACAAAACCACCAAGAAAATATAAAATATATATTTTCATAAGAAAAATACCAGCAATATATTTTATATAAAAAATTACCAACGATACATATTTATAGTAAAATGACCAACAATACATTTTATCAGTAAATTACGCACAAAATATATTTAATTGAAGCCATAAAATTGTGTTTAAGATATTTAGATTTCGGCATTAAATAACCTATAGGTTGATATTCCATTAAACAAAATCAAGCAACCAACAAACATGAAAGAATTCTTTCATGACATTAATCCATATAATATCTTATAGTATTTTAAAATTGTTGTGGTGTCCTCCCTCTAAAGAGTCTATGTTAGACTCTTCTGTCTAAGATAAGATTAGTAGGACAGAAGGCTTCGACGAACAGGAATGGAATGGGGAACATTCGACTAGATTGTTCATCTGCCGAACGCTCTGCCTCGAGGAGAAAGGAACCCGGACGAGGCTTTGCCGAATGGAATACGATACACACTCACTAGTCCTGATCACACTCTTTTTTCTTTTTGGTGTACTTACTGTTTAATATACGATATATCTGCAAACCTGGAATGTTGTTCTTCCTTAACCATTTACTTTGTCAAAACAAAAATGAAGCTGTATTCTAAAATATAACAAATATTTTGTAATTGCATTTGCACTAATATAAAAAAAAACTCTTTGTTGTTTTCTCTTTTTTTGTTTATGTTCAATATTTCCTGAGTATTAAACGAAAAGTAAAATTAAGTCAAGATAACAATTGATTCTCTGTTCCGCCTTTAGGCAAGAAATGAAAACAGTTTTGATAAATAAAACTGATTTTTAATTTTTTGTTAACGAAATGTTTATCCAGTAAAAGGCCAAGTAATGATGTAATTATATGGACATAACAAAGGAGATAAATGCTTATTATGTAGGATAGGCAACGGTTTACTCTAGACTTGAAGCGGTTAATATTGTAGTGTTTGGGGAAGCATCCTCTCGGGAGCCTGTTTCAGAAAGCAACAGGAAGATGCTGTCCGAATGGAATTTCCTTCTAACCAATGGAATATAAAAGGGGGCTGTAGATGGTTCGCCACTGTGTATGTGACATAGCGGTTCTTGGCTGTAGATACGGAATTGTTGGATGTTATTAATGTATTTAGATATGTAAGTTTTCTTTAACTGTGCCTACTGTCAAATTACATTGAAAACACCGGTTTCCGTTCAATTAAAGACGTTAGTAGCAGTGATCCCCGTCATTATTTAGATGCGGGACGACTTGAGAACGCCGGGTGCAGTAAACAACCCCCTAAAATCCATAATGTTCTGTTGGGTTGGTGCATAATTATCAGGCGTTTTAAAACAATATTTATTAAGGAAAAAAGAAACATAACAACTCAACAATAACATTTTTAAGTGATTATTCTGGAGCGGATGATTATCGACACGCATCTTTACAACCTGAAAATAAAATAATGTTTTTATTAAAAAAGAAAACAAAATAGCAACTTTTATTAACAAATAACTCGCCTACAAAAAACGCCTGATAATTATGCACCAACCCAATATCTTTGAATAACATACAATGTTCATAAAACCAAAGCAACCAATCAAAAATTTAAATTTTTATCTACAAAGCCAATCGCTTTTGAACAGTTTAACAATATTTCTAATCATATTTCTCCTACTCGGCCACAGGAATCACTAGATTCCCCATATTTCTGACCTTCTTTTTTTGCTTGTTTTGTTTTACTGTAATTCAACCTCACTGGGTTATTTAATGTTGACAAGATTTTTATTGCTCAAAATATTTTTTTTTGAAAGAAAAATGTATTGCTGGTATTGAAACCTATTTTTAGACTTTCATAGCGTTTTGACCCCAGTTTGGAACCCTAACAGGTGCTACCACCACCATGGGCCATGCAAGACCTGGGAACATCAGCAATTAAGAGGTGGTTTCACGCTTTTCAAAACTTCCTAATCGGAGACCTTGCTGCCGGATGTAGTTTATCGTCACACCCACGACGCCTCATGAGAGGGGATATTACCCCTTTGCAGAGGTGCAGTCGGCGTATTCAGAAATCCAAGCCAATAGGGCGCTCGTTGTCTTGTGTCAAACATGGCAATACTTAGTAAATTGCTATAAGATTTCATGTTGGCAAAACTGAATGGAAAAATTAGAAATATTCGTATTTGCTTGGCACTTTTTTCGAAAGTTTATTATCCGTTCGAATTTTAAAAGAAGAGGCTTTCTTTTTTAATACTTCAAATTTAATATCCTTACACTGCATTAATTGGCGCCTTAACTGTTTTTTTTCCTTGTTTACTTTGTTTCGTCAATTACCGGTATATTTTATCGACCTTTAGGACATTTTTTTTGTAATATTCCCAGCATAAATGTTAGGAATAAATATTTAGAATTTGGCATTCAGCGACACTTCTGTTATTCAAATCTCAAAATAAAGAAAAAAAAAAACGAATAAAACAAAAAAGAAAAAAAAGTAAACGATCAATCAACAGGACGTAGTTGTGTACGTCTCTTTTGAATAAAACTGTCTTCCCGAATCTCTTTTAATCACAGATGACAGAGACATCATTATGCGAGAGGGAATGATCAAATAACATTTTGGCAAACGTACTGTGGTTTTTGTTTCAATTCTTGCTTATCAACTCTTCTGTCAGTGCAACAATCTGTCGAAGCAGTATTCCGCCATAATTTCTAATTTCAGATCACGAGGTTTGACAAGACTTATTCAAAAAAGGAAAACAAAAATCATCCACGAGATTCTTTCTCCCCAGTATGTTAAGCATTATTCTGGAAGCTTCTTGTAGATTTTCTATAAGCTTAGCTAGGAAACAAAATAATAAAACCCTGGAAGAAATGGTTAAATCCGTTAAAGACTGTTTCGGAGACATCGAGTAAAATGTCGTGAACTCATGTGACTTCTTTTTTTCTTTCTTTCTTTCTTTGGAGGGGGGGTGGATATATCTCCACATGATTCAAGGGATTTTTATTATTCTTCTTCTTCCTCTTCTTCTTTTCATGTGTCATGTCCCATTAAAACGTACACGATCATGGTTCTTCACAATTTCTTCTCCTTTGTAGCTCTTAATGATATAATGGAATATGCGTACACCTGTGTTCCCCCTAACTGGAATATGTTTGGCTGGTGTCCGTAATAAATACAGACGACGGACGTGTAGGTATGACAGATTCAAGAGCCTTAGTCTGAGAGCTAAGTTTATAACGACACCCATTGGACTACGCCATTGATCTACACTTCTTACCTGCGACTACGACGTGTACCAGTCGATTACTGCTACCGTATTCTACTTGGTTATAGTAGCCAAAACCACTTAGCTACTTCGTTTAAATATATCCCTTTCCGGGACATATCCCTTTATAAATTTTGTCTTTTTATTATTTCTCCCAAATTCTCTTCTGCCATCCATTTAGTCAAGGTAATCAAGTACAATATGCGTTGTTTTCCTGTGAGTATTAGATTTTCCAAGTCCTCTTTCCTTATTATGTGAAATCTAAACTGAAGAGATCCTATCTGACCATTGGTTAACGAGGTCAAACAGCGTGCTGGTTCAAGCATTGACGGCCTCCGAAGAGTTATGCGGACCAAGTTTCACACAAAAGACTTGGATCAACATGTATATGTTTTTGACACCGTTTCACAATGCTATCGTCCACACGTGACGATATTATCAAGACGTCAACTGACTAATCGACTACGGTGAAATTCGAAACCGAGTCTCATTCGGCCAGGTACCCATATATAAGTGCTTGACTGCATTGGAAATAAGCATTTCAAATTTTATCTGGGTATCAATACCATCCAATAATAGTTACGAAGTAAGAAGCAAGTTTGTGAAAATTCTAAAAAAAAAAAAAAAAAAATTAATGCCATTTTTCTCAAGTTCCCATGTTTTGATGATGTATTTTTTTTTATCACGCAACGTTTGATATGCCTGATCAAAAGTTCTTTGCTTTGATTAGTAATATATATATTTTTTTTATTTTACAAACATGCTTCAATTATATTCTGTTTATGAAGGAAAAGCCAGAGGATTCCAACTGAAGCATTTATGACATGTTTTAAAACAAATTCTAAACAACAATATCTAAAAAATTCTTGGCCCAAAGAGATGAATTTTGTTATTAATGTCAGCAACTGGTAAAAATCATTGCACCAGAAAGAGAAAGAAAGAAACAGAAAGATTTTTCTTTACAGTGAAAATAGCTAAACTTTTGTTTACATTAGGAGAATAATATTTATATATTCAAATACTGTTCTTTCGATCTACAAATATTAGAGATTAAATATCAATTGTCCATTAATGAAGTATAGCTGTGTTTGGCACAAGACCACTTGTAAGTGTAGCTTAGATAGGATCGACTTTCGACTAATGATTCGTGAGGTTGATTTATTGGTTTAACGGTATGTGGTCTAGTGTTCCCGCTGTATGTCTTGAGGTCCTCGACAAAATCCAGAGACAAATATGCAAGATGATAGGTCCTGATCTGGCATCTAGTCTACAATCGCTATCCCACAGACGTGCCGTGGCCTCCCTCTGTCTCTTCTACACGTATTTTCACGGCATCTGTTCCGACGAGCTACTTTCGCTGGTTCCCGGACTGCATGAATTTAAGCGAGCTATCAGGCTGGCATCTTGGTCCCACCTTTTCACTGTCAAAACAGTTAAATGTAGCCGTCTCTTCTACTCAAATGGCTTATTTTCCCGCACTTCCTGTCTGTGGAACTCCCTTCCCCTTACTTGCTTCCCTGATGACGATAATATTCAAATATTCAAGTGTAATGTCAATCGACATCTGACACCCTGAGCTTGTTCACCGTCCTTCTCCATATCCTTTCCCCAAATATTCTACTTTACTCTTGTTCTCAATTCTCTGTAACCCCTTGCGTGCTAGTGCCACTCCCGCTTTGCTTGGGGTGAATTGTTTTTTTTTTTTAAATATCAACTCCTTGTGGGTCATTTAATGCCGAAATTTAATTTTCATGGTCGCTTTGAAGTAATAAAAATATGATATATGTTATTCTGCTTTCACAATTGAATACATGGTAGACGATACTCAGCTTTTTTCCATAGACATGTTTGTGTGAGCATAATTATTACAGGCCATGATACTTGTTTTTTATGTTGTAGTTTTGTTGAAGTTATATTTTGGAATGCAGTTTGATTTCTTTAAGAAATTTTAGGATATCATATGGATTAATGTCATGAAAGAATTATTTCATGTTAGTTGAAGTATTGTTGGTAATGTTACTATAAATAGGTAATAGGAGACAACAGCAGGCTCTTCAAAACGTCTAATTTCCCAATCAGAGACCTTGCTACCGGATGTAGTTTATCGTCATACCCAGGAATAGATTCGTGAGGTCACCTTGCTAACTTTTGCACACCAACAAGATAACAATTTCAGTAACTTTTATTAATACGCTAAACATTATTTTACGGGTTTACAGGCAATTTTTGCTTGGCCAATTTTTGGATGTTCGGGTTGTGTAACAGATATTAGTTTTGGAAATGGAATCTGTGAACCGAGCTTAAATTCTAGAATAATCTTCTATGACCATTTTTAGTATTAATTCTCTTGGGGTGAAAAAGCGTGAATTGATCACTCCTGCCTCAAGCTTTAAGTTAAATAGCAGAGTAGACCAAGTCCTTTGAATTTTGGTGGCAGCCAGACAAGGACATGAAAAAAAAATCTGATTCAAAACTGTAGAGGACGCAATGGAAAACTACTCAATTGTTTTTTTTCCAAGAAATCATGGTAAATTACAGGAATCAGTGGGGAGCCGTAAAAGCTTAGTGGAAGGACATAAAGGAAATTATTAGCATAGAAAGATCGAAGAGACATCATTGTTGTTGTTATTGTCGTCGGCACCCGCTCGCATCCGAGCATTTTCGTCATTTTGGTGCCGGTGGTGGAGATGGCTGTGAATTAAAAACAGTTTGAGAAAGCCATTCGGGTGAATTTGATTTTGGCGGACAACTCTTTGCGACGGAGAAGCCGACGCACTTGGGCAGAAGGACCTCTCTCACGGTTCAAAAGCGGATTGAAACGGGCAAAACCCGGGCTGTCGAATGCTTGGTCTGTCAAGGTCCGCATTGGTTGCTCTAACCCGACTGGCGCTGCACTCTTCCACCGGTTTGGCCGTTGAGATCGTGTATATTTCTGCCACTTCCGGTTACTTTAAAACCGAAATGGCAGATGATAGACATCGTACATATTTGTCATCTCCCCCTGCAGTTTTAAAATCCTTGACTTTTTTTTGCATTGTTTGTAGAAAGTAATTCAAATCACGCCTGCATTTTTAGGATCGCTTGATTCATCGATTGATCGATCCTCAAATATGGACAGGGCCGGTGTACCTTTTTAATCTTTGTAGGGTCTTACATTTTATTGCACAGATGGGGCAACATTTTCTTTTGCAGTATTTGTTACATAAATTGTGCATGAAGTATAATGAATGACGTCTATCCGTGTGTGGAAGAGCCCTTATTGCCATTGATTTGTAAGTTTTCGTGACTCTTGCGGATATTAAAAGAAAGTGGGCAATAGCTGTACATGAAGTATTTTAAAAGTGTGGAAAGGCTTTGCACAGAGCCAATCCTATTCTCTGAGTTTTGAATAAATTTGTCCAAAAAGAATAACATGTCTACATTATTGGATGCAAACTAAGGGCCAGATATTATATCAGATTATTTCTTCTTTTGGAGAGTAGTCTTAAACGAAAACCGGGGAGTCTCTCATTCCCAGTAGGCTTACGGCATACCTGTATACCAACCTAAGTATTTCTAGACACCCATGTACATACATACACATATAGTCATTAGCATATCTTACACAGGTGAGAGCCTACTCCTCACTCTTCACAACACTTATAATAGCTTCCGTATCGTTGAAGCATCTATGACTGCTAAGGTGACTTTTGAGACCAGTATTCGATTTCATAGACATCATGTATATATGAGAGATAAACTCTGTATCCTTGATTCAGTTGATTAGATCTGCATGGCCTACAACTCTACAATGTATCACCATGTGCCTTTTCCGATGAGATGATGATCTACAAACCTTGTTGCAAACAACACAAGTATTGTTAGCTGAACGATGAGGCAGGTTGGCTTGCTTCTGGTTGTTATGGTGGCCTTTCAGATGGTTTACATTACCTGCCCTCGACAACAGCATACTCTCTCTCTCTCTCTCACACACACACACACACATCTATCTATCTATCTATCTATCTATCTTTCTATCTATCTATCTATCTATCTCCAAGACTGGAAAATCAGAGTGGGTGCCTCTTCGGAGATTACTCTTGTTTCTTAACATGCCTGAGACATTCTCAAATACATTGCATTCCACCTTTATAAATTTTATTCACTCTGTACGATTTAAAGTCACTTCTTCCCAGTACTGCACATCCATGTGCAATGCATTCATACCTACATACATAAAACCGACACAATAATAAATTAGCAACAATAACCAATCCTAAAATAGATGTGCTCCAATAAAAAAAAATAATATGTGGACTAACTGTTCTAATTGTACATCTTAGCAAACTCGGCAGACGAATTTGTTTTTCCCTATTAAATCGTGTAATTGCATCTTTTCACATTCTTTTCTACATAAAACGGGTAAAAGCACGTGTGATGCCTTGCCCTCGTCAGTAGACCAGTTACCAGTAAGGTTAACACAGTTTCCGTGGCTAAGGTAGTACTGACACCCCTGGAGCCAGCAACAGCTTTTCTCATCAGATAGGGTAATGTTTTTGTGTACACGTGTCAGTTTCTTGCGATTTCTTTTTGCAACTGCAATTCAGATTTTCAACGTTGTTTTCAAGACGTTTGCTTTTGATGGTTAACTAATACACAACGCGCTCGTAGCGACCCTTATTAATGACATAGAATGGAGGGTAAACAGATGTGTTTCACATCAGAAGTAGCACTGTGTTGCGAGCATGATTTTAAGTCATTTTGGATCTTGACCAGACCCAACTCGATGCCTTATGAGCTTTGGTCTGGAGACGACCTGAAACACGCTTCAGGCTCCGGCCAGTGATGCCCATCCTCAGAAGTAAAAAAAAAATGATTGATCATCCAAGGAATCCACGGTACCCGACCTCAATAGGTAACTCATGACATGTCCATCCTTTTTCCCCGCAGTTTTTCTACACATAAAGAAACCACTTTACGGGCTTTCTTTGGCACATGTTTTATTGATTGATTGATTGATTGGTTTTCTATGGTTTATCAACCCTTTACAGGTTATTTAAAGTTAGGAAATATATTTAGATTGTAAGAATTATTACTTTTGTATAATAACGGTCTAGTGATACAAGTCTTTCTAATTAACCCATACTGGGGGGAAGAGGTGGATTCATACCTCTCACAAGGATATTTGCACGTAAATGAATAATGAACCCAACGGAATTATAACGCGGCTCTCCTCTTCTTTTATTAAATATCCCACATTGTGATAATATAACATATTTCTTTTTTAAATCATTTCACCCCAAGTAAGGCGATAATTCTACTAAGACGCAGGAGATCACAGGAAGTGAAAGAGAATAAGACTTTAGTGTGGAGAAAGGATGATAGATGTGCAAGATTCAGAAAATATATTTAGATTGTAAGAAATTTGTGGAGATAATAATGATTTATTAATGCATAGTTGAGGTGGAGAAAGGGTGGGTTCATGCCTTTCCTATATAACTACAAAATCAAAACATTAAATTAAAATCTGAAAACATGTTCTTAAATAGCCTCGTCATATGGTTGACCGGCTTGGCGCCAAACTCGTTCAGAAATATCTAAACTGTCAGTTTTATACAACAGCTCTCTAAGAACAATGATGGAAACAGGCTTTGAGTGACATGGTTTCTGTTATCAGGTGCAGTTCTTTGTTTGCGATTCGGAACCTGATAACAGAAACCATGTCACTTGAGGACTTTCAACAGTGACAACAATTAAAATGATTATCACTTGTAACTCTAAGAAAAAATGGCATAGTCAAGATGCTGACATTCCACACAACTTCGAACAAAAGCTTATAAAGGACGCCCCCTATCGACACTGGAAAGAGCTATAACAGCTAATGGACTTGAAAAATCTATTTTCCTGAAAAATTGTTTTAATAAAAATATTTATAAATCTCAACCGACATAAGTATGATTTGGTCGGTCAATGAATGCCAAATGTTTCCTTATGAGGAAACTGTTAATATTACCGTTGTTAATTATCTAATAATGTGACTGGAATTTTGTAAAAAATCGTAATGCAAACTGGTTAAAGAACCTTAATGATAAAGACATTCTTTGGCTGGAAATGTACATACTTCAGTCAGTTCTTATAAAACAATAAGTAAACACACGCTCCCAAATATATAGAGATTATTGTCATTCCGTCTTCAGTGCTCTGCCGATCGCCAACTGAAGCCCCAGATGAGTGAAGGGTAATCAAAGAACGCCGAAAACGGGAACAAACGGCGTGAAAACGACAGTAAAAGAAAGAAAAGAAGCGCAAATAACGGAATGTCTCTGTCGGTTTGAGTCCGGCTTCATTAAAAAAAAAAAAAAAAAGGTCAAAGAAGCGGCGCCATTCAACAAGAAATGCACAAAAGGGAATTGTTGAAATTAAACAAACATGATTTAGGGACCGCGGTGCATTGATCGAATATCTGAATCTATCTTCTTCGGGGGCTGGTTGTTTACTAAATCGATGACGTTCAATGTTAGCTGTTAGTATTTGAGTAGAGATAGCTTCCTGAAGTACAATCAAGAATTTTCAATTGAGATAACAAATGTTCTCCATTTGATTCCACACAAATTTTCACTCTCAATTGCTTACGCACACACACACACACACACACACACACACACACATCTATCTATCTATCTATCTATCTATCTATCTCAGTCTGTTCATATCTATATATCTATCTGTCCATATCTATCTATCTATCTAGCTAGCTAGATTATCACCTATCTATCTAAAAAAAGCATTTTGTGGTAAAATATCTCTGTAAGGCCTACTTTCTACGAATTCTTACAAGAAACATGCTCAAATGCCACGAAGAGCGGAACCCATCATTAAACCAATTTTTTGTTTAAAGAAGTTGTTCTTGAAGGTGACAAAACACTGATTAGTAATTAATTGCCACATTTTTTGATTTTATGATGTTTTGATTAAATTTAAGCATTTGTTTACGAGAACAGTTGCATGCAAAGACTTTATATCTAGATTGGCCATACATTTATCTTTTATATCTATGTTTTTAATCAATTTAGTAACATCTGAGTTTTTTTATGTCTGAGTAAATAATTGTTTCCGAGTAATACAGTTGAAATTTTAGCTAACGTATTGGCTAGCTTATGTGAAACGCTGCCAATTCCTCACATTATGGGCGTCTTATCTATCTATCTATCTATCTATCTATCTATCTATTTATCTATCTATCTCAATCTATCTGGTCTATTATCTATCTATTTATCTATCTATCTATCTATCATTGTTTTATATCTATTTATCCATCCAAGGCTGTTTATAATCATCTATCTATCTATCTCTGTTCATATTCTATCTATCTATCTATCTATCTATCTATCTATCTCTGGTCTATTCTATCTATTTATCTATCTATCTATCTATCTCTCTATCTATTCAAATGGTCATCTATCTATCTATCTATCTATCTATCTATCTATTCAAAGTGGTCATATTCATCTATCTATCTATCTATCTATCTATCAGTCATTTAGTATTAATTTTAAAATATCCTCACTAAAATAATGGTTATGATTTTAGGTCAAAACACAGACTATAGGCTGTAGTAGAGATACGTGGTAGGAACAGCTGACGGGCGTTTTTAAAAATGCGTGCTTTAAAAAAGAAACTTCATCAACGGCGATAGCCAGATTGCATGGAGTCAAATCTTAGAAGGATGATACGGTTTTTTTTTTATCATTTCACTTCAAGTAAGGCGACAAAGACACTAAGATGCAAAACCCTGAGGATGAAAGAATCTGAGAAAACTTTATTGAGGGAAAGGACAAGAAAAAACAGGGTTAAAAAACACAGAAGATTGAGCTGAGATTTTTGAAGATCGTAGTTGACAGGAAGACAAGATGCCAAAAGAATGTTCCACAGGGAAGAAGTGCGAGAGAAGAAACTATTAGAATAGGAATTACGTTTACACTTTCAATATCAACAATAGAATGATGAGACATAGTTGTCGATCTAGTCTTCTTCCTTCTTTTGTATATCGAGTCTCTTTAGGACGTAGGCGATCATCGGCCTTGTTCTGGTAACGCACGCATGGACTCTCCCAGCTATAAATAGGAGCAGGTATTGCTTTTTGGAGAGGGAAGTTTCCAGCAGTCAGCTCTGACAGTCGGACCGAACATTCTTGCTGTAACACTCTCGTTTGTACATGTTTGTATTACTGTTTCTGTTAATATATTTGTTTAACTCATTTCCTCTCTTGTGTCTTTATTTCTGGCTCTAACAAGGCAATAAAAGGCCTCCACATCTTCCTATCCTTTGTAACTCTTAATAAGCTTTATCAATTTGTTATTTATGGCTATTTGTTATTTCTAACAAACTCTATTCTCCTATCCATTTGCTTAGCTCATCAAGTATGTTACGCGCTGCTTTCTTTGATTCTTTTTTCTTCAACCTGTCCTGTGATTTTTAGATTTTCCAAGCCCTCTTTTCTCATTATGTACCTCAGAAATTTCAAGTGACTCTTCCTGGTGTTAAGTACAAGCTTCTTTTTTGTTTCTATTTTCTCCAAAACCTCGTTGTTGCTCACATGTAAGATCCGTGGTATACTCAACGTCTTTCTATAGAACTACATTTCTGTTGCTTCATGTCTCTTCTTCATCTGTGAGGAGATTGTCCAGCATTCATTATCATATAAAAGAATTGATATCACATATCAGTTCAATCGAGTAGTACGCTTAAATTCATGCAGTCGAATTATCAAAGTGGAAAGGTCATGAAAACAATTGCCATGAAAATATTTCAAAGGCATAGAGACGGTAGTGGGAAATTAATTGAAGACACTAATAAAAAGCGAGAGTCAAACACCTCACCAAACAAACGAACAAAAAAACATTGCATACCTACAGACACACCTATATTCGCAAATCACACCCCCAAAAACGTATTTGCAAATAGTTTATGAAAGCCGAAAGAGCATAGAAGACAATACCTTATTTATGTTCAAATTCTATCCGGAAACCAGGAAAATGGTGTGAAGTGCCGAAAAACGAAATAAAACAAATCTTAAAGCTATTTCGTTGGTCACACCTGAATTGGAAAGTAGGTGGCCATTGTTAAATGTAAATAAATGGCAGAACTGCCCAACAAACAGAATTGACAAAGTTTGCAATAAACAAGAACAAGGAAAATGAAAAGGAAAGAACAAGGAAAAAATAATATAAAGCAAACAAATGATATATGCAAGACAAAGCAACAGTAATGTGGCAAAAAGTTCACAAACTAAGAATTAGGATTGACACAAAAGAGTAAATTTGAATAAACAAATGTAGCATTCTGACTACATGACCAATCAAGACTGAGTCAAATGAAACCAAGAACTGGCCTATTTTATTGGCTAGGAAGAAATCCCAGAATGCATTTGTGTGCTTCTGATTATAAATTGGAAAGGGGAAAGGTGAAATAGTAGATTGAATTAAGAGATAATC
Source organism: Acanthosepion pharaonis (assembly GCA_903632075.3). NCBI lineage: Eukaryota > Metazoa > Mollusca > Cephalopoda > Sepiida > Sepiidae > Acanthosepion > Acanthosepion pharaonis. The sequence goes on along the minus strand of CAHIKZ030004635.1, from coordinate 2,726,056 downwards.
TCCTGTAGAGTGAATGGCCATGATTGAATTTAAATAAATGGCAGAAGTGCCCAACAAACAGATTTGACAATGTTTGCAATAAACAATTATAATAACAATTAAAAAAAAGAACAGGGCAAAAATTAATATAAAGCAAGCAAACAATATATACAACGCAACAGTAATATGGCAAAAATGTTAAAAGCTAAGAATTTGGGTTGACACACAAGAGCGATTTTCGATGAACGAACTCAGGGTTCTGAATTCAAGGAAAGACAGACCGGAACTGAATCAAATGATACCAACAAATGGTCTATCTAATTGTCTAGGGAGAAAACCCAGCATGCATTTGTGTACTTCTGCTTATAAAATGGGGAAACTATTTTGTAATCATGACGATTATGAAAATCTAGGTATTTTTTTAAGATCCTTGTGAATATGTGGTACTGTGGTATACGTTAGATTGAATGGTGATTGTTTAGTTCTTGTGATCAATGAATAAATTGTTACGCATGAATGGACCGTGAAACTGATTTGCTAGGGTAGACCAACCTGTCCTAAATTCCCTTTCGGTCACGTGCCACAATTGTTATTTATGTCACAATAAATATACATTCACTGTAGATATTATAAAATTTTTATGTCATGGGTGTTTTTGCAAGATCTCTGTGAATATGTAGTAATATGGTATATGTTCAATTGAATGGTGATGGATGAGTTCCTGTGGTGAATAAGTAAATTGTAATGGATGAATGAGTCGTGAATCTGATAAGCTAGGTTTAGAATAGTGTAGACTTATACAGCGAGGCAATTCGGGTAGAATTGGAAATCCTATTGGGATTTAGCATTGGCGTCCACAATCTTAACAACATAAGATACGCAGATGACACAATGCTGATAGCAGACACGGAAAAGAAATTACAAATCTCCTACAGAAGGTAGCGAAGGAGGGTAAGAAGGGACTAAGCATAAACTACAAAAAGACAGAATTCATGGTCATCAGTAAAAAGATGAGCCCAAAATGCGATTTGCAGGTCGGGAACTTTAAAATCAAGCAGACGCGGATGTTTAAATATC